>LFZO01000020.1:0-155072 GCA_001578225.1 Pseudocercospora musae | reverse complement strand
TTATTATATTCTAGGCAAAGATCCCTAGTCTATAGGAGGTATTTGATGCACTATTTAGCGGCTACAATGTCACATTTCCTTAGGTTCTATAGGGCTTTTAATAGTAGTAACACTGCCTTAGCAATGTTAGGTCTTGTCTATACTACTACGAAATTCAGTAATCCAATGCGGCTTTGATAAGCCAAGATTGAGGCTAAATTTAGGTACACTTAACCGTTAGTTGGCTTCTTATAAGGCTTATATCTAGTTAGAAGTAGTCCCTTAGTTCTTCTACTAGTACTACTATTAATACTATAGCGCTAACCCATCTTCTTAACATAGGCCTTCTATAATAGCTAAAGCTACTTAGTACTACGGTTACGCTTAACTTCTATGCCAAGAAACTAGGATAGCTTGCTAAGGTCATTAAGCTCATATTCTTCTATTAGTTACTACTTAATGTTTATCGCTTTCTACTTGTGTTAACAATGGTATAGTAGCATAATATTATCTATATAGAAGAAGATGAATACGTGCTTGTCTACACCTATGTATAGGCAGTCTACATTGTCTACTAGAAGCATGCCAATTTTCTCTAGAGTAGTAGTAAAGTAGTTGTACTATAACTATAGTAACTCCTATAATCCGTAGAGTGCCTATATTAACCTAAGTACCTTCCCTTTGCGCTCAAAGCCATTAGGGGGTCTAAGGTATAGGATGTAAGGCAAGGTTGCATTGAGGAATGCATTGACAGTATCCATTTACTTAGCTTCTAGGTCAAACTTTGCTACAATTAACATTAGTGCCCTAAATACCCGTATAGCAAGTATAGATGCGTAGGTATCTAAGTAAGTATTCTTCTATAGGTCGCCTCTTACGTAGACTCGTGCCTTAAACTTGACTAGTCGCCTATCTACGTTACCTTTGTACTTGAATACCTAGGTAAGAGGTAGTAGGTTAGGCTTGCTTGCTAATGTGTCTATGTCTACCTACTCAAATGTGCCTATATCTAGTGCCTTATTAAACTCAACTCTTGCTACGTATATCTAATAATCCTTGTACTTGCTCTTTATTACTTAACGCTAGTTGCGAGGCTTAGTTAGAAGGTCTAATATCTTCGGAGTAAGGATCGGATTGTCGGCGGTACATGGAAGTAATAGTGCGGCATCCGCTATCGGCGCTACTAATAGTACTATGTTTTTTAGCGCTACTAGTCGTACTTTATGCTTAGCTACTATATACAAGCTATTGAATAATAGAAGGTGCTCTACGAGCTACCTATATTAGTAGATCGCTACTAACCGCTATCGTTTGTTTAGTCCTATAACATTGAAATGCGGTCCCCCTATATTTAGTAAGTAACGATGAACATCTACTTCTTCAATTAGCATTGCCGACTTAGTAAGCTCTACTCGTAGAAGGTTCATGTCTATGTTATCTACACGTCCCCCTAGTTGAACTAGTCTATTAATCACATTGTTAAGAGGTGTTAGTGTACTAATCGGGTTAACCGGAAAGGTTAGTTGCTAGTGTATTAGTCGTTTTCCAAATAGTAGCGGGTAATTAGATAGTTTAGGCTCCGGTATTCTTACTCCTATAGGATCTATCTATAGCCTATTATTCACACTTACGAGCTACAGCTTAGTAGGTAATGGTAGTGTTTCATTTAGTAGTCCTTCTAACATAAGACTTCCTACTAGCCTTGCAGTGTTAACCATTAGTAGTTAACTAGGTCCTGTTAGTGTATCTACCCCCTTAGCTCCAAATCGTACTAGATTTAGAGGGGTATCATATGCTTCTTGAAGCTTATCGAATTAGTACATAGAGGTAGGTACTTGTACTTCTTCGAGATTACTATAGTCTACTAGCTCTATATTAGTCAGATTAACGCTAAGATCAATGTCATATCCGCTATAGAACTTAGACTCATTAAATACAACATCTCTCGTACGGATTACTATCTTGCGTGAAGGCACCTAGATCCGGTAGATCGAGTGTCCTTCATATCTACATAGGTATCCAATGTACGTACGTAAGGCAACCTTCATAGTCCTTAGTAGGATATCCTTCCGCTTATGCTTCTTAGAAGGATTATTATTAGTCTTAGTACTATAGATTAGCGGGTAGGCTCGTGCCCCAAACTAATAGACGTATACTATATTAGGCTTGTGTCTAGTAGCGATTTCGTACGGTATGCGCATTGTAGAGTCAGTTAATCGTGCTCTTAGTAACCTGTTAACAATGAAGGCTACTATATGTACTGCCTCTAGCTATAGGTTGTATAGAAATCTAGTATATATTATAAGTACCCTTGTAACCTTAATAATCGTACGACCTACTCGCTCTACTAGATCCTACTTAGACGTATATAGTACTATTGGTCTCTAAGTAGTATAGTCATTGCGTAGATATGTCCTAAATCGAAGGCCTTTGACTGACTTCTCATTATCTAATAATAGACAGATAATGTCTCTACCAATGCTTCTTGCAAAGGTTGCTAACTAGTTCTAGTAGCTAAGCAGGGTTGATTCATCTCTATTAGTAATTGTCTATATAAAGTGAAGGCTAGTATTCAAGTCATATACATAAAACAGGTACTTGTCACTATTGTAGGCTAGATCTAGCTCTATTAGATTAGTAGTAATATGTCCGTAGGGAGTGAGAATTGACACGTTATGCCTCCTTAGTCTACGTGAGATAAGCCTCTTGCCCTTTACTTGTACGTACACTAGATATAGTAGTATTCTAGGCACCTTATTGTCCTATGTATAATCTCGCTTTATTCCATTAACCTTGTTAACTAGTTATTTAGCTCTTTCTACACCTAGATATCTAAACACCTCGTGTATTCGCTTGAGTGTAAGCTGCCTTAGTAGTAGTAGGCGTGTAGAGCGCCGTACGGTTACGTATAATAATGGGTATAGGTCTTCTAGTTAGAAGGGGTACTTCCGTAGCTTGTTGTCTAAGTTAATAGGCTATTCGTGCGGTAGTAGTATGTCGTCGACTTCGCTCGTAATATCAAAGTATAGTATTCCATTATCTAGTCTAAAGAATTTGACTAGGGGTTTGTATTGTGGGTTGTATAGGACATTATCGACTTCCTAATGCCTAAATCCACGGTTATAGAATAGCGTACTACCTACTATATTAGTATAGAAGTTAGGGATGTATAAGCACTCCTTTAGTTCAATCTCTAGTAGCCTACTACTAGTAGATTTCACTATAAATGCTACTATTCCAATGGCGACAACCTTGTTGTAACTAGTACTAGTTACTACGGTTAAATAAGCCGGTAGAATGAGAGGCTAGAAGTTAAAGCGGCTAGGGTAATTAATAATATAATAGTTAGATCTACCGTCGTATATTAGAGTATCAAATAGACACTACTTCTTCTTAGCTATAGCCATGACTAGATAGGCAGTTGGCGGCGGTCTAGTAGTAGTGCGGTTAAAGAAGTAGGCCATCGATAGCTTGCTTAATCCATTACTAGTACTAGCATCGTCCTTAGTACTATTACTATAATACTGCTACTCAATTTTAATAGCGAGTAGATCCTTAAAGGTCTTAGCTTACTATTAGCAAAACTTCTTGTTCTTGCGTAGATAGCCTTCAAAGAAGGCTATCTTGCTACGCTACTTATTGTCCTTATCCTTCTCATTAACCTTCTTACGTAGTATATGATTAACAATAGTGCATTTGCTATAGCTCTTATAGGCCTTCTTTTTACCGATACTAGTAAGCTTAGTATATGACTTGCCTCGCTTGCTACTAGTAGGGCGCTTCCCCTTACTATTATTAGTAGCCTATAGGGTAGCATTAGCTTTACCTAAGTCTGCCTCATAGACAATACTAAATGAGGACCCTCGCTTAGTAGTACTAGGCATGTTTCGGGCGTACTCGCGTACTATGCTAACTAGCTAATGAAAGTGGTTAGAATTAGGGGATGCTTAGTGCATTATGTAGAGTCCCTTGCCGTAGGTTTCGTCTACATTGGCTACTACTATATAGAAGTGTACCGTTATATTGTCTAGTTCATTATGCTTTGTACGTTGCATAATCTTATACAAGTCTAGCCATTCCTTATACTATTGCTCTAGGTCCTTTACCTGTCTCGAAGCGATGAGGCGATATAGGTCCCTATTAATAGTGGTTCTCTACTACTAGGTATTGGGTACTAGCTTGTCCTTTAGGCGAGTAAGGATTAGTCGTAGAGATGGCATCCTTGTATTAGGTCTACTATTAGTAATGTCTAAATAGTAGCGGATATCAACTACCTCTACTAGGTATACAATTGTCTTACTACGACCTATCCTAAACCTGTTGAACTCGCTCTACTCCGTGTTATGGATTTCCTTCCTAATCTTGACCCCTAACTAGTATATAGCATCTAGCATAAGCCTATTACGATCCATAGTTATAAAGACTAGTTAAATAGGCTTATTAGGAGTATCCATGTACGGGTCTACGTAGATCTAGGTCTCATACTTAGTAAGATGAGTCTTGGTCTACTTAATCTAGCGGTCCTATTCATTAGGTCTACGGAGGACAATAAGCTTTCCGCTAAGGCGAGGAGTTACTACTATATAGGCCATTACTAATACTATAGACCTATAGACTTGTAGTTTAATACTATCGATTCGATGGTTTTCTTAGTTGTCTTGTTTTCTTGCTAAGGAAGTCTCTAATACTACGGAAAATCCGGGCTTATAACTATTACGCTTAGCGTAGTGGATTACTTATATAATACTATATTGTCGAGCGCTTAAACTATATGGATTCGATTGTTCTATGTCTCTATCTAATACTATTAAGATATAGCTGAGAAAATTCTGCAGTCACGTGACTGGGCAGACCTCGGCTAAGAAGTCATGTGACTGGGCAGACTTCGGTCATGTGCAACAAGCTGCTTTACGTGTTCAGCACATAACGTCTCGACCTGACCATCGTCGTGCTGCTATGGACAGTAAGTACATTGGTCAACAAGGCTAGATGGCCTCTCGCCCTAGAACTATCGATACCCACCCCACGGCTGTCGACTGTCTCCTCCTGATCAAGCAAATCTGCACTCATGGCATCACACGGTCCAGCTGTTCTCCTGACAGCTCTGGCTTTGAAATGGCCTCGCCTGCTGGTGCTTCTCGGTATTCTTGGCCTCTCTACAACATTCACGGCGTACATCACGACTGACCGGCAGAAGACGTTCTCACAACTGCCTGATGCGGATACCCTCCTCACCTCTCTCAAGGCTCCAGTGAGTCCTGAACCGGATGTCGAGTGTATCATTTGCAAAGGTGATCCACAAGATCCAGTCCGGCTTACTTGCACTCACATCTTCTGTCGATCTTGTTTGGCGAGCTGGATCCTAGGAAGGAAGAACGAAAACTGCCCGTATTGCTTCCACAAAGTATGCACGTCGGTTGGGCATGCGTCTACAGCGTGTAACGTACTTCTTTGCTGCTGGTCGTCTACAGGATTGCTTACCATCTGGGCCGCGACACATTATCTGGCCTTGGCGCTCCTCAAACACGGCCTGGCGCTCATCTTTAAGACCAGGTTCGTGGCTGAGACGCTCGTAGTCTATGCGATTGCTATGGCTTTTCTTGATCTGGCTAATCACGCCATCGATCAGCATCGAGATCTGGGATTGCATTGGTGGAAAGGTGTATCTCGCGGCGACCACCTGGACTCTTTCATGGCTGGCGCCTCGGTCCTTCTAGCTGGTCTGCTCAGCTATTGCTACCTTACTTGGACCGGGCTTTGACATTCAAATCCGTCAGCGTTGCGATGTGCACGATCCGCATCTTCCCTGATCGTGATTGCAGGTCTGAGTTTGTTAAGAGCATGGAATAGCAATGTGGCAACAAACTTGTACCTTCTCCAAGGTTGGCGACTGATGGAACATCTCTTTGACGGCATAAGAGCGAGCCTTTCCATCATATCGATGCATCCACGAGCCGTCTTTGCGTTGAGGGAAAGTTTGTTGGAGCCATTCGTGTACAATGCCGCGAGGGGGCAGATTTGGATCATTCGCCTCGCTGTGGCTGTTATCGACGAGGCGATTGGCGCCGCATGGAATTTTTGAACTGGGTGAATACCGCAAAGCAGCCATTCTTATCCCTATAAGAACATTCAAGCTTAGCTCTCGGCATCTATACTCGGCACACAACCGCTACTCGAACCGCAACGACACGCACAGACTCTCAACTATCCAATATCAACAGCGTCACATCATCCGCAGGACCAATCGATACTAATTGGCACCATGAGCGACTATCGTAAGTGGACGGATCACAAAGGGGAGAGTTATCAAGGATCAAACTACGTGCCAAATAACTATAATCCCATGAAACCAGGATATTTTGGCGATGTAAGTACTGTTTAGTGTACTCGAGAGCTGCTGATGCCAATCTCTTCAAGAGTCGTGAGGGCCAGAGACGCCAGAACAATCTATGGGAGAGCCAGGCGCAGAGCGCCGATGCCTGGCGTCAGAAACAAAGCCAACTGCATGATGGTAGAATGGGTCTTTGGAAGAGCCGACAATAGCTTGAGGAGTCCCTAGGGCACCTGCCTCAATGTATGTGTACTTCGAGATGCATGGAGTATGCTTGGCGTATGTAAGGTCTGAAATTGAGTGCTCCATCAGCACGAGTGTCGAAATTGATTCCACCTTTCGGCACCGTTCCGGCGAGAATACACAATCAAATGGTAACATTGACGAGATCGTGGATGAATTGTTTTAGGAAGGGACTCGGATCTGCCAGCACTGTCATACAGTACTTCGTTATGAGCCGACAGTTGCCGTACTACCAGTTTGGCGCCGGCCCGCACTCTGGCACATATGAGAAGAACCTTTCCACAGCTTCAATCTCCTTCCCGATGCCTAAGCATTGAGTTTGGAGATCATGTCAAGAGCGATGACCCTCTCCAACAATCAACACATTGAAGTCGAATAACTCCTTGGCGTCTGGCGGCCTTCGCCGACATTCATTCATTCAGTCCTGCCGTCGATCATGCCCGCCTGCGGACTCGCCTATCTGGCCGGATGTAACGTTTCTCACATTACATTCCTTAGCAATCCCGACTGCGGCATAGCAGTTCTTAGAAATGTTTCATAAAGCTTGAGAAAAACTCATTTTGTAGCAACCATGGGTGTCGACGAGGGCATCAAGCCTATCGCAGTAGCGAGCAATAATGGTCACGAGAAACAAATCGCGGAAGACAACTTGACCGTAACTGAAGTGGATTCCGAGAAAGGCGATGTTGAGCAGGCGAAGTACAGCAAGCTTTCAGTATGGCTCATGGTCGTGTACTCTGGCCTTGCCATTGGCAGCGATGGATAGTGAGCCTTCCCAAGACCTCTCGGAATGATAGATGGCTGACCAGCTTCAGCAATGCAGCGGTGATTGGCAACGTTGAACTGCTACTAGCAGTCTTGTATCCTAAGGTACTTACAACTTCCATGTACAGCCGACTCAGCAATGCATTCCTCTTGTTCTCACAGCCTCCGAGTGCTTCCCGACTGCAATTCGAGGTCAAATGATCGGACTCGTCGCTGCTTGGAGTAAAGTCGGTGCTGCCATTGGGACTCAAGTCTTCAGTGCCATCTTGGCATCATGGTCCGACGGGCAGAAAGGAGATCAAGCCACATTCTTGATCGGGTCAAGTTTTGCGGTATTAGGTGCACTGATTGCTTGGTTGGTCATGCCGGATGTGAGCGCACGATTGGAGGACGAGGATCAAGCGTGGAAAGAGTATCTTGCATGCAATGGCTGGGAAGCAGAATTTGGTGACACAACGTCCACGGACCCTGCTGCAGTAAAGATGGACGTGGTCGTGTCATAATTGTGTGCAAAGCCCCCAATGGACTCGTGACAGGATTGGTAGCTAATATTTTTGCTGCCATACTCACAGTGACATCAGGTTGAGCCCTCGGCCGACCAGACTTCGCCTCTCACTCTGCTCATATCATCATCATTGGCAAGAAGCGGGGTCACGGGTCTGCGATGGCAACATGGGCTCTGTCTACTTGACATCGGTTATGGTTATCGGGTACCGAGCAATAAACGCCTAGCGAAGCCACAGGTTTCTAGGTGCCGAGAGAAAACCACCTTAGGAGCTGGTGTTAAAAACGAACCGTGCGAGCGCCGTTTCCTTGCACAAATTATGAATTGGAGACCCGACATCGATTACTAGTAGACAGCTTCTAGTTATCTCGGCACCGAAGGAAAAGCACGGCCATTTCTCGACATCTGGTATCAGTTTATGCTGTAATCGGTGGCAAGTAGACAGGGCCTAAAAGGATCAAGTCGTCTGGCTAAGAAGTATTTTGTCAGGTGCAAGGACGAAGGTTCGAAAGCCTACCGTACCAGGAACCTAACTGTTGTATATCAGTCAGCATGCCAAGGTAACAGGGGAGGACTGATAACAGGTAGCCTCGTCTAAGGGCACTGATTCAGGGACACTGAAACACACACTGATTCAGTGGCACTGACAGACACACATAAAAGCCATGAGGAAGATGGGTCTGGAAGATCAAGCGCCTCCCTAATGGTTCAGTTGAAAAGTACAAAGCCAGATACACAGCAAAAGGACTTACCTAGAGGAAGGGTATTGACTACGAGCATACCTTTGTACCAACACTAAGAGCTGCAACAAGCAGGTTCTGCCTAGGACTAGCTACAGCTCTTGGTGTTGGTGCAAAGGTATGCTCGTAGTCAATACCCTTCCTCTAGGTAAATCCTTTTGCTATGTATCTAGCTTTGTACTTTTCAACTGAACCATTAGGGAGGCGCTTGATCTTCCAGACCCATCTTCCTCATGCCAAGGTAGAATAACAGGGGAGGACTGATAACAGGTAGCCTCGTCTAAGGGTACTGATTTAGGGACACTAAAACACACACTGATTCAGTAGCACTAATAGACATATATAAAAGTTGGCTAGGTAGCTACTTTCTGTATCTTATGCAATTTAGTAGACAAGAAACGAATGTCTCGGTCTGTACCATCAATTCACAACACTAACATCTCGATAGCCTTGAAGGTTCTAGCGGCCCTATCATTCGCGATCGCCATGTATGGCAAGCATTCAGAGTTGGCCCTGACGGGTCAGACCAGGACTGGCGTGTTCCGTAGTGACCTTAACGACACTGACCCCGATGTAAGACAGTTCAAACGGATTCCCTATGCCCAGGTCAGTCAGATGCTGTTTCGCATGTCAAACATGGGCTCACAAATTTGCAAGCACCTGTCGGACTGAAGCGATGGGCTTCTCCCAAGCCTCTTGATAATTCCTCCAACTACTGTACCATGATTCGACAGTTTCCGGCCCAGCTGGTTCACAGTATGTTTCCGCGACCCCAACCGTCTGGGCGCTGAACATCACGGGCGATCTCGTGGTATCTGGTTGCGCCAGGCGAAGCTACAGATATGGAGGTGCAGATGTCACAAGCCATGCAAGATTTTGTTGCTGAACACAATCCATTATCCATACACACGTTGGCTTTGTTGCGGCATGGAGAGGGCCGTAGCTCGGAGCAAGGACCTTGCAGCATGTCCAAATAGGGCATAGCGTTGTTTGCACGAATGTGACACGCTTTTCGGCGTTGCCACTTGGTCTACAGCAGTCGAATATGCCTCGGGCATAACTGCAGCGTAATAGCCACGAACACCTAGGCTGTCACACCGCTTACATCAAGATTGCGATACGGAGGACGAAGACGTGGCGTACCGGACATGGAACACCAAACAGAAAAAAACATACAGGCCACCACGGTGGAAAGAAAGCTCGCACCGGCTACGATCGAGATCGAAGATATAGAGAGACTACAAAGTTTTGCTATTCATATCCATCATCATGCCGATGTGCTTGTCCTGTTATGCTAATCCTGTCGATCAAAGTAGGTGGGCGCCTAGAGGGCGGCAGCGAGGAGTCCAAAAGCTCCAGCGACGACGACTGGGACGAAAGTCTGCATGGCACCCGCAGATGAAGTACCGGTAGGGGCGGCAACACCTCCGTGGCTACCGCTGGCGGCTGCGGCAGCAGACGAGGCAAGCATCTGCAGAGAGGTCTTGGCGGCTCCGGTAGCAGTAGCGGCGTCACTACTCAGTGAAGCAGCAATAGAGGACTCCTTGGCGGCATCGGAGGCGGCGAGCGATGTGAGTCTGGAGGAGAGCGAGGATGCGAGCGATGAGCTCCCGCTAGCGGTTGCGGAGCTCAGCTGCGAGGAAAGGCTGGCCTCACGGCTGGACTCTGAGCTGATGACGGAGCTGACTGATGAGGCGACTCTCGATGCAGAAGTCGAGGCAGAAGACTCGGCGGACATGGCGCTGCTCATATCTGTTGAGGATGATGACTCAGCGAAGGCGAGAGCAGCGAAGGCGCTGGCGGCGATGGTAGAGAAACGCATGGTCGTTTAGAGAGGTCTGTAGTGGTCGTTTGGAGAGGTCTGTAGTGGTCGTGTAGAGAGGTCGAGGATGTCGGAATGGAGTACAGAAGTGGTGAATGGGAACGCAAGGCTACCAGGGAATCATGATTCTTAAGCTGCGAAAGCGATTGCGGTTGCCATTATCCCCTGGTCAACGCAGGCGCTCATGCACAAAACAAGGCGGAGGCAAGAATACGAAGAGCGTACGTCAGCCTGATCATTCCAAGTGTCAGTGGCAGCCCACGTTGGTCGTCAAACATCCAATAAGCTCTTGGCGGCATGTTTCTGGCGCTCAGGCTAAGCTCGACCAAGCATTTCTCCTGGAAGCTTGTTTCCAAGGCACACACACAAAACGCCACAGGAGGTGTTCAGGCGATGAACCATTGGCGCTTCTCTGATGAGACGAGTATTCCTTAGAGGCTTAGACTGGTGTCATATTGGCTCTAGACCAGTCCGCGTTACTCCTGTTACGCCAGCTGCGCCGCATCTGACTATTATACTTCAGCAGTGCATCCTACGCATCTCGAATCTCGATACAGTCGACACGAGGCATGTGATACCAGCGAGCGACACAGGTTGGTTATGCAAGCCGAGTCTCCTGGCAAGAGGTATGAAAAGATCAGAATCATCACGAACCCGTGGGGGTAAGAATCGAGGTTTTGATACCCCGAAGACCTCGTTCTTGCCTCACGTCATCTGCAAATGGCGGCCTCGTAAGCTGCGGCTAGTTTGGACAGCCAATGGCACGTACGAAGCCATCGCGGTTAGCTTTGGGGGCCGTGAGTGTGGTTCTGTGGTTGTGTTTACGATATGATGGGGTCGGGTCAGTGGAGTGGTCGGGTTCGTTCGTGTTCGTGTCGGTGTGGAGGATCAGAAGCGAGTCGTGGTGGGCAAGGCTTATATTCTTCGTCTAGGATGCATTCACGATATGAGCTGTGCATACCGACGTAAGAGGTGGCACATGGCTAGTCAGGAGCGAGGGAATCGGCATACAATGGAGATGTATTTCTGATGGCCTCTTGTTCTGACATATGGACCTAGCGTGGAAGACTGTTCATTGCGTCGACCATGTTCTGAAATAGGTCGCGAGGCGACCTACTAGAAGTGGTTGCTCTATGGCAGCGCCAGGCCTACATACTCGGGTTCGTGTGAGTACTTGCTATCCCTTCGCTACGACTTCCTCTATTGTGGGTGTAGAAGATGATCATTCTCAAGAGTGTTACGGAAGGTTTAAGTACAAGGGTGGGGCCTCCTGCCCCACGTGATTAGTAGTCCCTTCCGTAACATATGCCGCTTTTTCAAAATGCTCGTGTCCTTACGAAAGCCTATACTTGTTCCAAAATGTTCCATAACTCAAGCTCGTGTTCCCCTTATAGTGTCTCGAGTAGGCTCTCTAAAGTCTCTAACTTAGCCGCCTCTAGAGCCTACTAAGTAGCCTCGGCCGCCTCTCCTACTAGAGTATTAATAGCTATGAAGGTAAAGCTAGTAGTAGGTTTAGTACTAGCGGTCGTGCTCGGCGGTAGTCTATCGTTATCCTCGTTACCTTCTAGTTCCTTCTTAATCTTAAGCTTCTTTCGTAGTACTAAGTATAGTTCGAAGCGATAGCCGTTGTTCCTTATTTGTTCCTTAAACTCTCCGCTTAGCCTATAGTCTTCTACTTCTTAGATAATAGACATAGCTATACTAACTAGTACGCTAACGACCTTCTAGTTACTTCTCTCTTCGTTATTTTTAGCGGCCTTATAGGAACTACCCGGTTCTATATCGTTCTCTAGGAGACTAAGGAAGTTCTTAAGATGCGAGACGTAGTCCCCGACAAATTTAGGACGCATCTTCTTCTATGTCTTCTTCTACTAATTAGATATAGTCTTGCTTTCTATAGTAGCCTAAGCTACCTAGCTCTATAGACGTAGGGCTTAATAGTAGAGTACATTCTCCGTATATGTCTTCTACGTAGCTATCTTTAGTAGTAAGCTACTATTAACTAGCGCCTAGTAGCGGTTAGTAATAGAGCTCTTTAGGGTAGTACTCTAGCGGGTAGCTACTAGAGTAGGCATAGTAAGTTCTAGTTAGTACCGTAATGTTCTCTAAGTTAGTTAAAGCTATTACTAATATTAAGGTTTACCGATATGGATGTTAGTATCGCCGAAGAGAAAGGGCTAGTTAGTAGCAATAGATATAAGTCGCGATTCTTAGCTTTACTTCTATAACCTAACCCTTACTTCGGTACCGGCCGAGAGGCGCGATAGCGACGGACTAATAACGTTAGTAGGTACTCCTTCCTTTCCTAGGTATCGTACTCTAGGCCCTAGTGTTCCTATCGGACTAAGTACTCCTCGACTTCCTTCCTATTCCTACTAATATACCGTATTCGCTTATCTAGTAAGGTCTTCGGAGTGTCCGTTATCGTGTCTATTTCCTAGACCCTAAGGTTCCTAGCTATTCCTCTAGTTCTCCTAGCTACGTATAGGTCTTCCTAATCCGGGACCTTCTCGAGTTCGGCTATACTAATAACTAGATAGATATACTAATTCTTGGATAGCTTGAGTTTATAGGCGTTCTTCCTAACTATAGTCTCGATTAGGAATAGCCCTACTCGTCTATTAGATAGCTTCTTGTTCGTAATACTAGGTACGTAATAATTCTTAAGCCTTAGCATTACTAATTAGCCCGCCTACGGCTCCCAAGGCTTATGTTCCCTATTGTACCGAGCCTTCATTTTCATGTTCGTAAATGCTATTAAGTCCTCGGCCTCGGCTTTTAAAAGCTCTCGGTCTCTAAGAGTAGGGACTATAGTATCTAGAGCTTCCCTTGGTTTGAAACCGAAACGTAGTTCATTCGGGCTTTTTTAGGTACTAGCGTTAATCGAGTTGTTTATTATAAACTGTATCTATAGTAAGGCATATCTCTATTTAATAGCTCTATCGGGATATTTGGCTATCTAGTATCGTAGTGCGATTTCTAGTATCTAATTTGTACGTTTAGACTAGCTATCTATCTAGGGGTAATACGCCGTAGATCGTAAGAGCTTAGTTCCTATCCGTTCGAATATAGTCTTCTAGAACTTAGATATAAACTTCGGGTCCCGATCGCTAATTGTAACTAATAGTAGACCCTAGTCTAATCGGAGGAGCGTATCTAGTATCCTATAGGCCTAGGACTTAGCCGTAAAGGTACTATGTCTATCGACTAGTAGAATAGCCTTAGTAAAATAGTACGTAAGCGTACATATAGAATCGCATCTATTATCTTCTAGTAGGGCGATAATGAAATCTATTGTTACCGTATAGTACGGTAGCGGTTCCGTTAGGATTGGCTATAATTAACTATACTTCTTATGCCGTAAGGTCTACGCTCGTAGGCACTCCTTATAGTATACTAGATATCTTCTAATCTTCGTGCCTAGGTACCGGATGTAATATTGCTCGCGTATCCTCGCGTACATTCGGTTATCCCCGATATGAAATTAATAGTTATGCGTACTCTTAAAGATATCTCCCTCGAGTCCTTCTAGTATACATAGACGATCCTTGTACTATAGAAGCTCGTCCTTCTAATAGAAACCTCGTTCCTATAGATCGCCGCGAGCAATCTCTCTAATATCTACTAGGTACTAATCCGTCGAGTACCCGGCCTATACTTGCTTAACAAAATTAGGTCGGATTTCTAAGTAGGTAGTAGAGGGTATTTACGTAGCGAACGACATTACTAGATTATTAAGCGTATCCTTATAGCCTTTAAGCTTATCTAAGGCCGGTAATCTAGATAGAGTATCGGGTACTATATACTCCCTACTAGGCATATAGTGTACCTTGAGGTTCCGGAACTAGGAGAGGTATAGAGACGCTCGTATTAACCGATTATTGAGTTTGTCTATAGCGCTTAAGTTCAATGCTATTTGGTTTACGATACCTATCGTAGCCGCGTAATCTATTAGGACGGTTACTAGATAATTAGATACGTTAATTATCTATCGGATCTTAGTAATAGTCTATACTAATCCGGCTACCTCTAGTTCCGTAGGCTAGTATCGGCGTTCCGCCGCTATTAAGGTTTTAGACAAGAACACTACCGGTTCTAACTTAGTCCTTAGGGAAATCGAGCTCATTATCGCGTCTCCCTAGAGATAAGCGATTATTACCCCAAAGCCTCGTTTCTTAGAGGCATTAAGTAGGATGTATAGGGGCCGTTTACGATCGTAATATACTAGTATCGTAGTCTAAGCGAAAGCTTACTATACCGCTTTGAAAGATTCCTAAAGATCTAGAGTTAGATCTATGCGGGCGGTACTAGTATAATGTTTTCTAGCGTAGCTAGCTTTAGGTACGTCCCTTAGGCGTTCCGTCTTGTACTTCTATAGGGGCTCTACTAACTAGGCATAGTAGGCAATGAAATGTCTTAGCTACCTAGTAAGTCCTAGGTAGACTTCTAGGTTACCTATAGTCTTAGGGAACTAGAGGGACCGTATTGTACTCAACTTGTCCTTAGCCGTTAATACCCCTAACCTATCGACTAGCTATCTAAGGATATTAATTAAAGGGAACCCTAGGAAAGTTTTCTTTCCTAAGATCGTAAAGTTTCGTTCCTCGAGTACTCTTAGTAACTAAGTTAGGTTTTTAATATAAGCTTCGAGTATTATACTCTATATTACGATATTATCGATATAGGCCTTCGCAAAACCCTAACATCCCTCCGTTCGGATAAGCTTATCGATTTGGCGCTAGGCATAGGGTAGTGCATTCTTGTACCCTATTAGTGCTATATTGTATTATTCCTAGCCTCGATGTATTACGATAGTAAGTTTGTAGCGGTCTTCCTTTTTTACCGGGAATTGATAGAAGAAGCTCGTAGTATCGATAACGGAGATGTATTTCGCTCCCGCTACCGCTCGTATAATATCGGTCTATAATAGTATCGGGTAGGCATCGGTAGTAGAGACTTTATTTAGGCCCCGAATATCTACTACTATACGCCCTTTGCTCTCTCTATCGACGGTACGCTAGACTACAAAGACCGGGAAGCTAAAAGGCGTTAGTTCCTTAGTCTATTCTATGCGGCCCTATTAGTAAAGCTTCTCGTAAGTTTGATCGATAAATTCGCGATCCTTTAGACCTAGTTAGTACACCTTGTATACTAGCTTAGTACCCGCTATATTCTAATTATTAACTAGTAGGATTGGCATCTATTAGTCTTCTAGTATGTCTACAACCTTGCTATTATCTTAGAAGAGCCGAGGGAATTGGTTTAGTACTAAAGCTATCCGGGTATAAGTTTCCTCGCTACTATAGATCGTGCTACTAAAGGGGCCGGTACTATAAGGTTCCTTTAATAAGACCTTAAGTTCCTATACTTGCGTATAGAATACCTACGTTAAGGGCTCTTTACATACTACTTATATCTAGTAGGCGGAAGGTACTAGCTTAATTTAGTCCGCTCTAACCAAGCGGCTAAGCTCTATACTATCCGGAACCTTAGAAGGGTACCTTGACTTATTATAGGCTAGTACCGCCATGGTTCTAGGACTAACGCGTACTAATAGGCATCCCTCTCGCTAAGCTTCGAATACCTATTCTCCTATAGGCGGTAGGTAGATAGGTACTATTACTACCTTACTAGGTTATAGTATAGTTCTACCCCGTGCCTTAATAGTAGGCTTTTCGGTTTTAGGCTTTCTCTCGGGCCCTTGTACCGTTAGTAGGGTACTAAGCTCGTGCCCTAAAGCTAGTATTATATTCTCGAAATCAAGTTTCTATTTTCTTTGTACTAATATATCTATACTAACTAGTATTGCTAGTACTAATCTAGGCAATACATAGGCCTATACCGATACTCGCATACGGCGCTTATTCTACTCGGTTACCGGTAGGAAAAGGGAAACGAATACTTCTATAATTGCTACGGATACTACTCCCCCTACTCCCCTTAGTTTAAGCTTAGAGGATCTCGTTTGTCCCTTAAAGGACTACCGCGTAATATACTCTAGACTAATGATACTAACTAGATTACTACTATCGATATAGATAGGTTCTAGCGCCCCTTTCTGTAATAGTGCGGCTATAGCCGTAGTATAGTAGGGTCTCTTCTTGTCCCTCTAGGACGGCGGTCGTTCCGATTACTTTTAGGATCTAGTAGCCCTTAGTTTTTTAACTTCCTACCGTGCCCCGTAGTACGTACGTACTCGTATAGTCGGTTATTGGAGGCGAATGTATTATAGTAGAAATAGTATTAGTATTCCTATCTATACTCCTACTAGGTTCCTCCTAGTACCGGATCGATATAGTACGTATCTATCTTATACGCCTACTCCTATAGATTAATCTACTCTTTACTAGCGTAGCTATCTTCCGCTTCTATAGGTTCCTATAGATCCTCGGAGGGGACTATCTCGTCCGTAGCGTATGTATATGCCTTATCTTTAGTATAGTAAGTACGGGCCGTAAAGGGCTTTATCTATCCTAAGCCTATACCTATAGGCCTACTTGAGGGCCCGGCGGCGTAGCGACGGTTCTAGCTTATAGACTAGCTTGTAGACGCGGGTGTCTAGCTATCGGTAATTGCTAGGCGCGGTCTTGCGGGAGGTAAGGGTACGTTATTTCGCACTACCTAAGGTTAATACTATAGGTAGTTAGTGCGAGCTAGTTAGGGACCCGGTTCCGAATACGTCCTCGTATTCTAGAAACGGTTCTAGGAGCTATAATTACCTAGTCGAGGTATCGCTACTAGTACTCGGTTAGTCGATAGTATACGTAGATATAGAGTCGATAACTAGGCCTATAGGTTACGCTTGCTTTCTATTTCCGTAACGAAAGCCGGGATAGTCGTAGTCGTAGTAGGTTCTATAAGGTACTACCGGAGTAAGACCTCTATACTAGTATAGGTATAGGTTAGTTACTAGATAGGAGCGTCTAGCCTAGTATCTCTTGCCTATCGTACTACGTTGTAGATATATTAGGCGGTAGGGCGGCGGTCTCTCGCATTCTAGAGGTTATACCGGCATCGCTATAGATTTCCCAAAGCCTCCTATAGTAGCTACTTAAATTGGGCTCGGAGCTTGCTATACTACGTCTCGATATCGATACTCCTTAGACCTATCTTCTCGATGTCTAAGAGTCCCGTAGTATACTATATCTACGCCTTACTACGCAAAAGCGATAGTATACGGTCCTTTACGAACGTAGGTCCCCTATAGGCTACTATATCCTTAAGCCGATCGATGAACATATATATATTACGGAAAACGGTATCGTTCCTAACGGTAATAGTATAGCCCTATTGCGTATCCTTATAGTTAGGGTAGAAGAAGCCTACTTTAGAGTCCCTCTAATTTAGTAGTCTCTTATTGTTCTACCCTTGGCTATTATAGTATTAATTATTAGAGAGAAGTGTTATATATTGTTAAAAATCTATCTCTAAAGTCTGTATCTACTAAGGTACTTCTACCTACCCAAGGTACCTGCCTAGTAGTATCTATAACAAAATCCTCCGGCTCTCGAATATCCGCGACTACGTAGACGCCCGATTTACTATATATATAGTCTATAGTAGGCTCGGACGCGGTTAGCGCCTACAAAAGCGTTTAAAGTAGTAAGTATACCCCTCTAGGACTCTGTATTACTAAGCTATCTACCGGCGCCTTTTACTATAATCTTGAGTACGGAGCGTCGAACTAGCTCTAGTATCTCGTTAAATACGGTCGCAAGGTAGCTATAGAGGAGCTTAATACCAATCGTTTCCTACTTCTAGGTCTCGTACGCTACCTCGATACATTAGTACATAGTATATAGGAATTGCTAGAATAGCTTCTCCTTATACTTATAATACTTCGAGGCCTAACCTTTAGGTAGCGTATCGATCGTAGAGAGGGCGGTAGATACCGCTTTAGCATTATTTAGTATCTTTGTAAGAAGATTCTAGAGGTCTACTAGAGGTAGCTTTAGCTCTTCTTAGTCGGGTAGACCTACGGGTAGACCCAAGGTACCGTAATAGCGCGTTAGGACCTCCTCCTAGAACATAGACATTTCTTCGTAGTAGTTTATAATATCTAAGAGACTTAATCGGCCTTTCGGGCCTATCTTGTCTACCTAGCCTAAGACTATAGACTTGTCTTCGTCGCCCTTGCTTATTACCTATTTATCGAGTTCGCTATAGATTGTAGGAGGGAGTATAGCGAACCCTACTATAAAGGTCCTAATATAGGTACTAACTGTATTATACTTCTTAGTATCTTCTTCCGTCTATCCGTCCTTAGCGGTCGCATAAAGGCCTACGTCTTCGTCGATTATGCCGTAGTCGTCGAGGTACTAAGCTATTATTACTACGAATATAATAAGTTCTAATACGTTAACGCTCTTCTACTAGTTATTAGGGAAATTCTAGAGCATAGCTACGATTTCTAGAGACGCGTCGCTATCGACAATACTTGGGCTCGGTAGAGCGAAGGTTTAAGGCTAAGTAAGAGGGTACGCTAGTAATAGGGGGTCGTTGCCTCTACCGCTAATACGGCGTACCCCTACCTAGATAAAGTAGTTATTGTTAGATATCGTAGGTTACCTAAAGGAACTAAAGTCTACTCTCGCGTAGGCTTCCTCGACCGCTATAAATTTCCAAGTAGGCGCTATTATAGCTAGTTCTCTACTAAGATACTTAAGAAGCTAGTAGGCTTATATATTATCCTTAAAGTAACGAATATCCTACCGGGGAGCGTCTAGAAAGCTCGCTTTATATAGGTCGGCGACTAGTATCTATCGGCGCAAGACCGCTACCTTTATTACGAAGGGTACGGCTAAGTATATAAGATTAGACATAGCGTATAGAAGTTGGAGGTTAGTACGCATAGCGTTTACTATAGCTACTATAGGGATATCGAGATACTAGTCGGCCTAAGGTATAAGGATATTAGTATTATAGTCTACGTCCTTACTTATCTATCGTACGAAAAAGTTCTCGCTAGGTATAGTACCGTAGTATTATACAAATGCGACATAGTCCTTAGTAACCGGCTAACGTAAGGTACGAATACAATTATAGAGGATTTATAGGAGGTTATACTCTAAGTCGATATCGTTTAGCTAATTTAGGTACGTTACTATAGCTACCTTGGAGTATAATACGACAATGACGTACCCTACGTCTACTACTAACTCTATTAGTACTAATACTCTTCTTATTAAATCTAGGGTATCTTAGGGCGAGAGGTATTTACCGGTAATCTTTATATTATCCTCGAGGAGCTTAGTATAGGTTCTATATAAGCTATCGAAACCCGTCTATCCTACGTAGCGGTAGGCTAGGTTTGTAAAGAGGTCTAGCGGACCTTCGCCTAGGTAGTAGAATTGGGGTATAGGCTTGTTAGCGTCGGTAGACCTATAGTTGCGGCGTAGTCGTACCTAAGAGAGGTCGCTAGAGATGTCCTTATTAGACTTGGCTACCGCTTCCCTAATAGCTTTCTTAGAAACCTTTTTAGGAGCTTTCTTTAGCGCTAGATTGTCGTCGCCGGTAGACGTACGTTTAGTCGCCTTGCGAGTATCTAGCGTAGTAACCCTCGGTATAATAGCCTTCGGTACGGTAGCTTTAGATATAGCGGCTTTTAGTACGGTAGCTTTTAGTACGGTAGCTTTTAGTATAGCGGCTTTTAGTGTAGTAGCTTTTAGTACGGTAGCTTTTAGTATAGCGGCTTTTAGTATAGTAGCTTTTAGTATCCCTTTCTTGTCGTCTTTAGCCTTCTTCTTCTTTATATCGTTAACGTACCCCGCCGTTTCGATATCGACTCGCTTCTCTATTTCCTTATACTTATCTTTATATAGCTTCTAGACCGGCGTATCTAGAACCTCGTAGCCTTCGCTAGTAGTTAACTAAGCGCGGACTTTATAGTACTATAGGGGAATGTCGAAGAAGACTAATCCTTTAGCTACTAGTACGAGCGTAAGTATTATATCTATTAGTAATTATCGAGGAGCGGGCGGGAATTGCCCTAGCTAGCAAACGTAGTTAGAGATTATACGCTTTATGTCTTCCTTAATAATACCGTAGTCCGATACCTATATAATATCGTAGCTTAATTCCTAGATTATTTAGATATAGGTAGCTCTCTATTACTTAAGTAGGTATTAAGGAATAGCTATAGTATCGGAAACGGGAATGTCGCGTCTAGCGAGTTATACTATAGATACAAGGTCCCGTACAATTCGCCCGGATAGGTCTAGAGCTACTATTAGAACTTGAAAGCCGTCCTAGAAGAGTTCGAGGAGGCCAAGGTCCGGATCGGTAGGGTAAGTAAGGCATATACGACCCTTAGTTAACTAGTAAGTTAGGGTAACGTAAGCGATTCCTACCTCTCCCGAATCGCTATCGTATAATTCTACTAATAGCTTAGAGTAGGTAGGATCTCTCTAGTACTTAGGTACTCGATATTTAGGTATATCGAAGGAGAAAGGGAGCGCAAATCTATATAGGATAGACTTGTCGGAGCTAAAAGGGCCGGTATTAACTTCGTCTACAAGCTTCTATCCCGCTATAGCCTATTCTAGAGAGCGGGCATCTACGCCGTAACTCGCGTTTATAGGAGTTATATCTCCCTTCTTTATCTATTTTAGTAGGTATAGTTCCCCTATACTCTTAAGTACCGCTCTCGGCTACTTACCTAGAGGAACGAAGGATCTGTTAGTATACTTTGCTAACCTATACTTATTCTATAGATCGATAAGGGACTTAGAGTATTTGCCTAGGTCGAAATATCGTAGCGCTAGTCTAATTAGATTCTAACGGAGCTAACTAGGGATAATGCGTACGAGATCGTTAGCGCGTATAGCGGTACGAGTACCTATCGTCTTTTCCTCTATGTCCTTCGATAGCTTCTAGTTAGGATTATAGTCGAAATCATTATCGTCTACAAAGTCGGCATAGTCGGGTTACCCGTACTACTTATAGGTATCGGGTTCGCTCTTCTTATTACTCTTAATTGTGAATTTAGCGTACTTCTAGGCGCGCTTGGCTTTATCCTTCTACGCGGCTACCGCTCGGGCTTTGCGCTTATTTCCCTCGATTAGGATTCTCTAAGGGATAGGCTTAGTCTCCTCTACCTTAGCTTCCCGCTCTTCCTTAGCCTTCTTACGGAAGACTTAATTGTAAGTAGCTTAGGCTTTGTAGGCGATTAGCTTCTACTTAGCGACCTTAAGGAGCTCGCGCCCGTATCGGTCGTATTCTTAGAAGAATAGGATAGCGCTAGTATTATAGCCCTTCGTATAGATATAGTATAGACGGGTTTAGAGGCTATCTATTAAGTCGTAGGCCTAAGGTGTTAGGGTATGCTCTCTACGACGTATACTAAAAGCTATAAGGCGCTCGTCGTACTTGACGTCCTTAGGCGTATAGGGAACTAACGATGTCTTAGGAAGTCGGGCCTTTACAATGTCTATAAGGATCTCCTACTCCTAGGAAATAAGGTTATTAAGCGATTTTTAGGCGCTCTATACTAGATCTACTATAGCGTTACTCTTGAGAGAGGGATAGCTATAATCGATATACTTAAATATATCCGAGAAGGTCGGCTTTATATCTAGGTAGACGATGCGGATTAAGGCGTCCTTAGCTAGGGGAGGGATCCTAATGATTTCCTTATCGGTAGGCTACTTATCGTCTATTAGAACATTTTCATTAACGCGCTCGTCTTCCTAGTTATCTTTGTTCTTGTCTACGCCGTCGACAATCTCTTTGTCGATAGACTTAGCGTCTAGGGCTACGGCTATAGATAGAGCTTGCTCGGCGGACTTAGCGCCTAGCGCTTAAACGGGCTTAACGTCTAGGACTATAGCCGTTAGTAGAGCTTCTTTCTCTTAAATATCGGTAGGCTCTTTTTTAGTAGATTTAGCGTCTAGAACTGCGGCTAATAGTAGTAGTAGGGTTATAGACTAGGGCTCCGCGTCCGTCGAATTAACTTGAGGTACGGTAGTAACTTACGTAGCCTCGGTACGCGTACGCTTAGTAGTATAGGCGCGCGAAGCGGCGATACGCTTTACTACGTCGTCTATTATAGATATACGTAGGCTACGATAGTACTAAGTAGATTTTAGTATTACTAATTATACTCGGTAATATATAGTAGAGCAATAGTTAGTACTAGCGTAGTAGTAGTTATTAATATCGTTATTATTATAAGTATCGCTAATATTAAAAGTAAGCTTTTAACTTGCGCATAGTCCGAGCTTCTATAGGTCGCCGGTTCGGGCGCAAACTCTATTCCGCATCGGTAAGGTAATACGAATACGCGGTTAGAAGTATAGACTAGGTTAAGTAATATTAGGTCTAACGGTAGACTATAGACTAGATCGTACGCGGCGATAGGGGAAGAAGTAACCGTAAGTCTATTAGTAGTAACTCTATCTAATAAGGGTCTCCTATTCCTAGCTAGGCATTCCCTACTAGAGGGAAAACCTAAGGATAGTTATCTAGGTAGCGATTCTAGGTAATAAGGGGGAACCGTAGGGTAGTAAAGAGGTAGGATAGCGAGGTACCTAGGAGGATCTTTCGATATATGCCTACTTAGGTATTTAGTAGAGCGGAAGTATCTCGCTATCGTTATATATCTTCTTTACTCAAGCGCAATACCGTAGGGACTAAGGCTCTATTTCTTAGTTAGCGTACCTCCTCCGCTAAGACGAGTACGGGGGTCTATAATAGATCTAAGGTTAGAGACCGATTTTGGGGTAGATCCTACTAGATCTATTACGGATATGTAGAAAGGCGAGCGGACTTCGACTACCTAAATAGATTACTCCTATCTAGTCTTCGTCTCCTCTCTAATATATCTCTATTAGACTACTCTATTCCCGCTTCCCCGTTAGTAGTACGCTCCTACGTAGGGACTCTAGCGGTAGACGTAGGGTCGTCCGCCTCTAAATTACTTGCTTCCGTATAATCCGGACGGTAATTGCTTCGTAGGGGCTAGCGTCTCGTCGGCTCCGGTTAGGGGTACTCGTCGCGCGTAGAGGCATCGTCTTCCTTGTCGACGGTTATAGGCAAGGTAAGCTACGGTATATAGCGTTAGATCGATAGCTTTATTTAGTAGATTTGCCTATCTATAAACTAGGAATTCTCGAATTGCTCTATTAGATAGCTATTACTATTACGGAGCTCGTCTTCCCGTACCTATTCATTTATAATTAGTTACTCGTTAAGCTATTTTACTAGATATTCGATTCTGCCCTACAAGAGTCGCTTACTTAGGATACGCTCTAGTATTATAGATAGCTACTTAGACTATAGATCTATTAGTGCGGGGACCCGGGGATATATACGTACGAAGGGATCTTTTATAGGATTTAGTACGGGCTCTAGTTACGCTACCGATATAACTAGGTAGAATTTAACCGAGCTCGGAAGATCTAATTCGTATACTAATTTGCCTACTCTCCTCTTAATCTTAAAGGGCCCCGTAGCCTAGTAACTATACTTGCGATAGCTCTAGCTATAGATACGATATCCGTAATATAGTCTAAGTATTACGTAGTCTCCGGGCTTAAACAAGACTCGCTAGTGCTTAGAATCGTAGCGGTACTTTATGTCTACCGCTACGAATACTAAAGACTCCTCCGCTATATCGCGAAACTATTACTATAATGTTTCGAATTACTATAGCTAAAGTTCTCTAAGACCGATAAAGGCGTCGATATTAAGGTCGAATCCAAATAGTATCTAGTCTAGTAAAATTCCGGTACTTATATTCTTAATGCTACCGAGGTAGGATATTAAGGATAGGAGGACGTCCGTCTACTAGGCGTTAGGGTTAGAAGTAACAAAGTACCGGATCGCAATTTCTATAGTTTAATTCGTACGCTTAGACTACCTATCGGTCTATAGGTAGTACGTAGTAGACGTAAGGATTGAGGCTCCGAGAAGCTTTATAATTTTAGTAAAAAATTTTAAGAGCTATTTAGGGTCGCGATTATAGATAAAAACTCTAGCTACGCGCTAAGATCGCTCTTAAATAGCTATAAGATATTAGGCTACCTAAATCTCCGCTATCTACTAGTATTTGCCCGGAAGTAGTATAACTCGCTTAGACTTCTTATAGGTAACTATAAGGAGGGTATCGAACCCCTTATTAGTTAGAGGAAGACTAACAATCTAGTCCGCTATCTATATATCTATCGGGAGCCGATACCTTAGGTCTATCGGATTGAGCTACCTATAGGGCTTGTGTCTAGCGGAACGATTATTGTTATAGCTAGAATACTAGTCGATATATTGCTCGAGGTAGCGACGGTAATAGCGGATATAGAAACTAGTATTTATACGATTAAGAGTACGATAGAAGCCTATATAGTGCCTAAGATCGTATACTATTTCAAATATCTCTCCTATAAGACTCGTAGGGATATAGAGGCGAGAGTAAAGTAACGCTAGGTCGATGTAATAAATGAGTCTATCTTCCCGGAAAAAGCGAATGCCTTCTAGTAACCTTAGGTCTATTAGCCGGTCTTCGGGCCTATTAAGGGTATACTAGAGCTTACGTAAAGGGATGTCTTTAGAGGATCGTAGGGAATTAGGCTTCGGCTAATATCGTAGGACCTCTTCGCCTTAGTCGACTTAGGGTTCGGCTCTATCGGTAGGAGTAGTATTAGAACGGTCGACTTAGGGTTTAACTCTATTACTATTAGGAGTAGTATCGGAAAGCTCGTCTACCTACGCTATAAGGGCTACTCTACGACGTTTATCGCGCTTCTACTAGCGTTAGCGTTTCCGCCTAGCCTAACGATTAGAGAGCCTCCTAGGTTAGGCTTCCTATTCTTCGATATATACTTACTCGATAGACTTAAGGACTTGGAGTAGTCTACGCTATAGGCGATCATTTTAGTATACTTTACGTAGTCTATTCTTGAATTCATTAGATAGGGAGATTACCGTTTCTATATAGAGAGAGGGTACGGCTCGGAGGCTATTAAAGAAAGTAGGAATCTCATCGTAGGCTAGGAACTCGCGTCTATCGCTCGCGCTAAAAAAACATTCGCTATAATTAGGCCTAAAGTAGTCGATTTCCGGCGTCGGTACGCTAGGAACGATTATTATTAAATCCGGGCGACCTCTACCGGTAGACCCGACGTTCCTTACTACTACCGTATCGTCTTCGCCGTAGGTAGACGTAAGGTACGGTACCGTTACGTATATCGCAGGGATCTCGTCTAGCCTACTAGTATTAATATCGTTCCTCTTTAGGGATCGAGCTCCCTTAAGTCGCGAGAGAGCGTCTAGCGCGATATAGTTCCTTTCCGGCCTATAGATAATTTCTAAGCTAGGAAATTAGGAAATGTAGATAGCGGCTTGGATTATGCGACGGTTTAAGTTAGTAGTAGAAACGGTCGTCGCGATTTAGATCTTTTTCGCGATAGTAGTAACAGCGCTATAGTCGGTAACTATAATAGTCTTAGACGCTACGTCTACTATATACGACGCTCTCTTGATTACCTATACTACGCCGAAAAGCTCGAGCTCTATAGGCTAATATCGCGACTCCGCTCCTAATAGTATATAGCTCGCAAATCCTACGACCTTAAGTCTATCGCGTAGGAATTACTTAGACCGTCTTAGCTAAGTCGTACTATCGACGAAATCGGAGACTATATTGTCCTTATAGGCGACGGGCTCGGGCTCTTTATATTCTAGTTCTAGTTCTCCCTTAACTTAATAATATATAACGCCGATACTAAATTCCTTCGAAGTATCGACGTTAATATAGAAGGTAGACGCAAGGTTAAAGTACTAGAGAAAACCTTAGCTAGGTTAATTCTATAGTACCTATATAGTTTCCTAGGCAAGGATTATGTCTAAGGTCTAGTAGAGCCTAGCTTTACGTATTTATATACGCCGCTTTCCCCCTTTAATCTACGTAGTATTGTTTTCTTTAACTACGGTTACCTTAGTCTCTTAAAGGGGAAGAGTAATCTTACTAAAGTACGGAATAGTAGATCTAAGGTATCCGACTAAGCCGAGGTACTATTTAAGCTACTCGGCGTTCTCGGGCCTCTAGAGTTCTCTTAGTATAGCTAGTCGGTCTACCTAAGTTACGAAACCTTTACTATCGACGACTCTATCTAGGATATTAATAGAGATAAATCCTACGAAGGCCTTACCGGGCTCGAGGCTAAAACGTATACGATCCAACTTCTTAAATACCCGTAGGAGGAGATTATAGTAGGACTCTAGGTCTATCGAGCCGAGTACGATATTATCGATATAGCTATTCGCGCTATCTCTAAACTTACGGAGTATATAGTTAAGGATTCTTTATATATATTAAATACTATTACAATATCCTATAGCGGCGACTTTGAGGTACTCCTAGCTACGAGAAGTATTAACTATAAACTTCTATTAGTCCTTAATCGCGACCGCGAATTAGTAGAACATAGACCTTACGTCTATTATAGTAATATATTTGTATCCTCTTAGCTTAGCGATAATATTATCCTATAATAGTAGAGGGTAAGTATCTTTCTACGAGATGCTATTTAATCCTCTAATATCGATTATAACGCGAGGCTTATAGTAGGCTTCTCTATTCTAGTAGAATAAGGTTCTCTAAACTACGAATACCGGCTAAGATAGCGGCGAGGGTTTCCTACTATAGGCTATCTTGTCCTAGTTATGTAGCTTGTCGAACTGTTTATTAACTTTAGCGTTGTCTATATTAGACATTCGATAAACCTTACTACTAAACTTTTTATTCTCCTAACTAGATTTAAGCGGGAGCTCTAGCTAATCCTCCTTAGGGAGGTCGATAGTTATGCCTCTATCCTTCTAGAGATCCGGGACCTAGTCTATAATAGACTTGAATTTAAGGACTATAGACGAGTTAGGGTTATCCGCGTAAATTGTTACTCCTATAGAGGTTTTGATACTAGGAGCGCTAATATCGATAGTAATCTTAGAGCTTTTAGGCTATAGCTCTAGGTCTATTAGGTCTTCGATAGGGTTGTTACTAGTCGGAGGAGCTTCGGCGGTCTCTACTTTCGCTAGTAGATAGGATACTCGCTTCAATTCCCTAAACATCGCTTCCTCCTTCTATAGATATATAGTTAGAGGAATCTTGCTTAGCTTAGCTTCTATAGATACGGGGTTCGCGTTAAATTCGTCGATCTAATATATCTTATCTATTTAGAGCTACTATATTTC
Source organism: Pseudocercospora musae (assembly GCA_001578225.1). Taxonomy (NCBI): domain Eukaryota; kingdom Fungi; phylum Ascomycota; class Dothideomycetes; order Mycosphaerellales; family Mycosphaerellaceae; genus Pseudocercospora; species Pseudocercospora musae. Next base: position 127,503 of record LFZO01000020.1, on the reverse strand, counting down.
TCCTAGTCGTTAGTTACGAGGGATAGTAAGCTATTAGCTACTACTAAGATTGCGTACTTGTACCGCTAGTATATCCGCGTTAGCGATATATCCGTATATCGTAGCCTTATTCGATATAAGGGCTATAGTATCCGGAATAAACTAGAAGTCTATATCTATCGCGCGTAGACTTTCCTAGTTCTTTACTTCTACTAGTACTATTATCGCGGAACGAGGTAGTACCCGAACGGTACTAACTACTTTAACGATGCTACGTATAATACGATCTATTCTCGGGGATAACGCGATCGGTATTAGGATATAGTTATTCTCGGTTATCGTAATATAGCCGGCTCTAGCGTATATATAGAACCTAGTAGGTATTATAATATCTATACCTAGGAGTATATTATACGGGAGATTCGGTATTACCTATATAGGCTATTTAAGATAGGCTAGAGTAGGCTAGTAGGATTCGTACGCAAAGATAGGGAAGTATATTAGTAAATTAATCTATTTCTCGTACTAAGTATTACTAGCTAAACTACGGAAGTTAAGTAGTTCTAGTAAATATTAGATATCGTCTTATCCTAGCTACTAGAGTAGCTACCCTTAGTCTATTATTAATGCCTTGTTACCTATATTAAGACAAATACGTTTAAAATCTCCGTCTAGAGTAAGGGCGTAGTTAGCTTCGATAATATCGAAATGTCTAAAGGCGTAAGCTAGATCGCCTAGCGGGAGACGAGCCGTACTCTATATAATAGGCAACCTTGAGTCTACTATATATATAGGAGGAGCGCGTAGCTCCTCTCGAATACCGTAGACCTAGAGTTCTAGGCTATCGATATTACGATCTCTCTTCTTCCCTAGTAGTACTAAGCTACTAGCGCGATCTCTTACTAAGTACCCCGCCTCGGAAGGGGCTATATCGCTATCGCTTAGAATTAATAGTTCTATTAATCCTACCGTTCTCGTTAACAATATAGCTAGCTACTACTATAGAGGAGTAGAAGATTTTAGTACGATAGGCCGAGCTAGGTAGATCTACGGTTCCGTCGTAGCTAATGCCTCCGATAATGCCTTAGAAAATATAGCCGCTATCTCTAATACTAGATAGATATATAGTATTATAGTAACTAATACGGTAGGATTATTCGAGGATACGTTCGGAGATATATATAATATATTAGTTAGAGATATCGAATAGTACTTCTAAGACTCTAGGGAGGCGGAAGATAGGCTTAGGGTCTAAGGCTACTCGTCTAGCGGTAAGTATTCTAGCGACTTTAAGCGATCGAAGGTACTTAATACCGTCGAGTATTCTAGTATTTTAGGTAGATACAAGGTTAAGCTAGAAGTAACTAGATTTACTTCCGGCTCTAGGCGTTTCCCTCTACTAGCTCGAGTAGGGAATTTGTACGCTTGCCCTTATTATCCTTAGGATAAGCCTAATCGAGGTAGTCTTAGAAAAACTCGTTACTAGACTAGAAGATCTTACCGTACATGTTATAGCGAGTTAGGCATCTATTTTAACGGTTCTTCGGGCGAGGCTATTGCGCGGACTAGGCGCTAACCTTAGGTCTACGACCCTACTACTAGATATAGTTAACCGGCGCCGAGAAGGGATTACTAGGAGGGAAGGCCTCCGCCGTATCCTCGACTTTATTATTTATCTCGCTCTACTACTCTTAATTATCGCCTTAAGTATCGTACTATCCGTCTACGCCTCTACCGTCTTCTAGGGTATCCTCCTTATAACCTAAGTCTATCGTAGACTCGTAGAAGAAACTAGGCTTATCTATTCTTCTATAATTTGTAGGGACGGTATTTCCTACGTTTCCGGCGTTCCTCGTTAAAGGTCTCTAAGGATTCGGATACTATAGGAGACCGCACGTATCTACTATTCTCTCGTTTACGCTTCTAGCGCGCTAGTTACCATAGACCTAGGGTTAACCCCTATAGGTCTAGGCCCTAGATTAGGATCGCTACTATTAGTTAGGGCGCTACCGAAAGTTATTAAAAGGGTTATTACTATAGTAGAAAGGCGCGCATCTAGTATTATTATTAGGTCTAGAGGAAAACCCTAGCTCTAGTAACCTACCTCCTACTAGTCTATCGCGCCTATTAAAGTTAGACTTACTATTATAGAAGTCGGTAGTTCTACTACCTAGAGGATATAGCTCGATCTACGTAATATAATACGCCTATATCGTATCGATTAAGGTCTAGTACGTCTAGCTAGCTATAGGTATATCGAGGTCGTTATAGAGTTCGGGCGCGACCTTTCGATACGCTAGATTAATCTAACTAGTAAGCGACTCGGTACCTAATTACTATACGAGTCGCATAACGTTAATAACGTAAGAGCTAACGGAGCGGCGCGTAGTAACTTCCTTAATGCGATATCGTTCTATCTCTAACTCGCGAGTAGCGATTAAGGGATCTAATCGGAACTATTCGGTTAGGGCCGCTTTCTAGTTTTCGATACCGGGACCTTCCTAAAGAGCGGAGCGGTAAGCGTTAGTAAGGGCGTATATATACTATTGTAAAGCGGATCCTTAGAGGCAACGGTAGAGTAATAGACGTAGGGTTAGAGCTAAGTATTCTCTAGCTTGGATAGCTATATCGAGTCGAGTAATAAAAGCGAAAACATCGCGATAATAAGCGGTATTACCCTTATATACTATAGGACCCGAATCCCTACTATCTCTATTATCTACAAGGTCCTTATTAAAGTATCCGATTAACTTAGGCTTAAACTTCTAAGGACTAGAATCCGTAGAGTACTCTAACGGAGGATCGTCTTGCGGGAAACTATCTCGTAGAGGACTATAGCCATAGTCGGTAGGAAACCCTAGGTCTACCTACCCGTTTCCTCGTAGGTTTACATATCTAGGATTTAGGGCCGAGTTCTCTATATCCGTTAGGTACAGCGGGTACTTAGACCTACCTACCCTACCCTATAGTATATAAGGATTAGGCTACTATCTAAACGTAGTATTTCGATATACGGACTAGCTATAATTATATAAACCATTTACTTGTAGCCTATCCTAAGCTCCTCTTCTATATATCTATTACGGACCTAATACTCCCTATTGCCTAGCTATCGCATACCGCCGGACTTGTAGTATAACCCTAGGTTTAGTAACGTTCCCGTTATCGTTATTTTAAACTATCTTATCTTTTACGACTAAGGTAAGCTAGAGGATTACCCTCTCTAGCTTATCGATTCTCGTGTCTACTACTACTATAGTATCGCTAGAGTTAGTAGTATTATTATTTATACCTTATAGTATAGACTAACCGGTAGACGTAGGGTTAGGCTATATATTCTAGCTCGTAACTATAGGGCGTAGGCCGTTAAGTAGTAGATAGTTAATTCGAGAGGTATTAATCTTGTATAGGTTATTAGATATAGATAGGGCTAGTCCGGCAATAGGTAGATCCGGTCTAGCTATACCCTTACTCCTAGCCTTTATAGCTTCTTTCCTACTATCTTTATATACCTTACGGATCTTATCTTCTATAGACTCTTATATTTCTCGTATACTAGCTTATATCGCTTCGCGTTCTCCGGCTATTTACTCGGTTAGCTATATCTTTAGGTCGGTTAAGCTAGTCTTACGCCCCTTTAGGCTATTAATAGCTAACGGGTACTATAATATCTTAGTAGCTTAATTTTCCTCCTCTAAGGAAAGGGGGCTACTAACGTTATAGCTCGATAGGGAGATTACTATTAGCGGCTTTTTAGTACTTGGGTCTCTAACGGTAGGCTTGCGATAAGACCCGAAGTTATTAAAGCCGCGTAGTAGGTTAATTATAAACTTGCGTCTACTACTACTAGTCGCGACTAGGGTATTCTCTATTATAGCTAAAGGCTCCCGAGCCTTCGAAGTAGGCTTAGGAGGAACCTAATACTTCCTTCGACTACGCTAATTACTATCCGTAGTTAACGCCTCTATAGTAGACTTATAGTATTCCTCTAACTAGCGAGCGAAATGCTTACTTTAGGTCTAGTCCTAAGTTAGCTAGTCTACTCTCTACGTAGTAAGACGAGCTAGGTTAGGTATAGAAACCTAGGTACTAATAACCTCCGAGCGAGTAGGAGGCTTCGGTATCTACTCTTCTTAGTCTTCGTTGTCGGTAGACTTAGTACTTCTCGATACTAATCTCAATCTACGTAAGGGAGCTTCGGTAACTAGCTCGTCTTACTACTAGGTAATAGCGATAATACGGTATTTGAGGTCTCCTAGGAAGAGTTTCGTAGGGCACTCTCGAAGGTTTAAGAAGGCAAGGAGATTGTAAGCGTTAGATACTAGGTAATCGCGTTCCTCTCGACTTTCGGGGAATTTGTAGTCTTTAAAGGTAGCTATAGTAAGCTCGATTTCTAGTAGTACTATATAGACTTAAGGTATATAACCATTAACTAAATCAAGGTCTTTCTATACGTATATAGGCCTTTGTTTTAGTAAGGGAATCGAGGGAGGTACTATAGGTCGCTTCGCGACTACTTGTAAGTAAACGTAACTACTCGCCTACCTAGGAGTCGCTTCCCCTAGCGAATAAGGATATAAATAAAGGCAATTTGAGTACTATAGGCAGCGGAATATAGTAGCTTTTTAGCGCTATTTAGAGACTCGTAGATCTATGGTTTGTTACTAAGTAGCTATCGTATACGTACTCTAAATCGTAGTAGTTTCGTATAGTACGGAAAATTGGGTAGGGTTGGTTAGGTATAGTTCCGCGATACTAGAGGGCTAGGTATCTATAGATTAGTAGGCGCTAAGCGTCTAGATAGTCCGTATATAGACGGTTAGTACTAAAGGCTAGTTAGTAAAGTAGTACTACTATTTTGTTATAGTATTAATTATTAGAGAGAAGTATTATATATTATTAAAAATCTATCTCTAAAGTCTATATCTACTAAGGTACTTCTACCTACCTAAGGTACCTACCTAGTAGTATCTATAATATTAGCCCTACGCGTTCCGTTATTCTATTACTTAGTTAATAGTTTAGGCGACTATCTATACGATAGTAGCCATCTACTATTCTAAGAACCTATCTACTATCGTACTAGGAGGTACGGTCTATAGGATCTCTTCTATAGCTTCGGTTATACCGGTTCTCGATCGTTCCCTTATCGGTATCGACTAGGCCTACGTAGATAATATAGTAGGTCGAGATAAGGTAGAGATAGAAGGCGTATTACGAAGGGGGCTCCTTCTTAGTAATAAAGATAGAATATTCCTTCTCGGTAACCTAGGAGGAGTACCTTCCTAGGATCTTGAATCAAGTAGCGCCTATACTTAGTATAGAACCTATCTCCGTAAGGTAGTATTAGTAATCTACTTAGGTACTAGAATAAGTGTCGCCGGTAGTAGATATCGTACTAAGAGCTCTTATAGGCGTATCTATAGGGCGGCGTTTAGTACGTTTCGTAGGTTATTATAGGCGAAGAGGGCGAATTGCTATATAAGCTAGAGCTCTAGTAGGGAGACTTCCGGTATATAGTACACCGTCGGAGCTTATTGTAACGCCCTATAATAGACTAGTATAGTGCCGAGAATAGCTATTAGTACTAATAAGGCTAGTAGAGGCTTAAACTTGAGCAAAGCTACTATTTGTTATAGATATAGAAGATGATTATTCTTAAGAGTATTACGGAAGGTTTAAGTACAAGGGTGGGGCCTCCTGCCCCACGTGATTAGTAGTCCCTTCCGTAACATCCTCAGGCGCTTCTACATCGTTGTGCTCATAGAATATGCAGTATGTTTCGAAGCATGACTTTAGTCTGGAAATCGAACGCCCGATGTCTCGTTGTCTCGGGATTCAACTTGATCTTATTCAAGATCGCTCGCGAACGGAAGAGGAACATCTTGCAAGTTGCAAATTGAAAGCCGATGTAGTTCCTCATCCCATCACCTCCAAATGCTACCATGCAGCGACTCGGAAATTTGCCATCTAGTGCGAGTGCGTTGCGAGGGTGAGCTTGGCCTGTGGCCTGCTGTTCGAGCCACCGTTCTGGCCTAGAGGCATGCGAATTGGGAAAGATCGTCCCATCATGCAAGACACCAGGATGGTCTCCATAATGTGCCTTTTGGAATAATCCAGTTGCCATAACGCAGAGGCTCGCCATCGTACGCTCTGGCTCGCCGTTCTGATAAGCCGGAGATCAGTCGTAACGCCTCTTGCACGCACGCTGAGAGGCATAGCAGCTGGGACAAAAAGCTCCAGCGTAGAAACGACGTCGCTGGATCTGCAATGCTCTCACGCAACTCGTTGTGAAGCTCGCTCAAGATCCTAGGGTCTTGAAAAGAAGCGGCGCTCCAGCTGCTAGCCACAGTCTCGCTGCTAGCGCTGACGACCATTGAAGCGTCCTACTCTAAGCGTTGTCGAAAGGCCGTTGTGGCTAGGTAGGTGAGATGTGGCAATGTAATCTTCAAGAGTGTGACCAGATAGATGCACCATTGCGTGGGAACAATGGCTGCAGAAGGCTGTCTCGAACGCCCAGGCGCTCAGCTTTCACACCAACACCAGAAATCGTTCTCAGACTCCTTCGCGCGCTCGATTATCCTAGAAGTCCTCCAGTGCATAGCTCTCGCAGGAGGTATCGGCGTTCGAAAGGCGAAGGCGAGTCTGCGTTTTGCGCGGCGGAATCGCGAGATAAGGCATGCGAGGTTGGACAGGACATGATCGATCTCTGTGATTGTGCGGAACTGCGCATAAAGTAGGTACCCAGTCAATGCGCAGTGTTACGATTCGCGCAGCATAGACTTGCATGGACAAGACAATAGGCTGGGCAGTTGTAGGGTCAAAGGCGGAGCATGTTGTTGGAGCCAAAACGAATTGGCAGAGGTATTTACACAATTCTCGGGGCAATTACTCTGACCACATCTACCACAGTCATATATCATTATACCTACATTTCGGTAAGTTGGTCCATTACTTCTTGTCGGCCAACTTCTCCTGCGCAGTGCCACCAATTGCTCCTTCGGTGGTGAAGTTCTTTCCAATTGCTCCGTCTGCGGCCAAAGGACCTCCAATCTTCTGCGCAGTGCCACCAATGGCGCCCTCAGCTGTTGACGGTCAGCGGAAGTTCTGTGAAGGAAGCAGCATTGAGCCACTCGATCGCTTGAACTCTTACTGGTGAATTGCTTTCCGATGCTTCCCTCCTTTGCATCGAAGACGGATGCTTGGCCAGCCGACTGGAACACGTATCAGACACAGAGTCTTATGTTGAAAGTCTACATGGAAAGACACTCACTCCGTCACCGGCGCTGGATGTGTTGGCTGGGGTGCTCTTGTCGGATGCAGACATTTTGATGGTGATTGAAGGAGATAAAATGATGATGCTTATTCTCGGAAGGTCTGTTGTAGGTGCTCTATCGTGCTCTTCCCTCAATTTTCAGCGCTCGAGTGTGTAAAGGAACGTGCTTTATATGCGATGCGAACGTCTCGTTGAAGTCATGAACGCTGCTTAGGTCAATCCACAGCGTCACAATGCGTCATCAACCGAAAAGCAGCTTCAATCGCGCGATCACATCAAGTACGCCGAGATGCAGTGTAGACAACGAAATATCAGCGTAAGAGATAGATGGAAGCCATATATGACATCGACAAAAGCTCATCATTGTGAGCGGATAGATTAGGTGCAGATTGCAACACCAATTGAGTATACCCAAAGCAAAGAATAATCCCAAGTTCCTCAAGGTCAACACAAGAACATGCTTCAACAGCACATTCGAGTGGACGCGATGCAGATATATTGCATCGAGAACTCCTTCAAACGCCATGCCCAACTCCACATAATGCAGTTCATCGCTAAATCATCGACACAAATCTCATCTATCATCAGCAGCCTGAACATCATCTCAAGCCATTACCATGCAAGCTCTTCTCTCGGCTGAGTTTCGCACTTGAGTCCATTGCAGAAATCGATATCCTTCTGCGAACCAAGGCCGCTCTTGGTATCGGGTAGACGTTGCTTCGCCGGCCAGATCTCCCCTTTAGCCTTCTGCTCTCGTGCGTGGTGTTCCGTGACGGTCTCGCGGACAGTCTTCTGAAAGTATAGAGGTCCTTTCTCCATCTTAGGATGCATCTCGCCATTGATGAAGACGCCGGCGTTGAGGTTCTTCTGAGCTTGGTCGCAAAGGTACTTGTCCTCGGACATGACGCGTTTGTAGATATTGTTGACGAGCTGGAAGTCTTCCTCCGAGCTATTCTTGTTGCGGAAGACTTGGTAGGACATTGTTGACCTGGTTGGGCCATGTGGAACGAAACGTTGGATCATGAAAAAGTGAGGACTATACACGTGCATTAGCAGTTGCCGAAGAAGATAGGCGATGATTGATACTCACGTGATATTGGTCGATACGTTGGGGAAGAAGTAAGTCGAAGCAATGATCAAACCCTTCTTGCGTTGCTCCTCTGTGGTGGCTGGGTCGTGGATGATCTGACAAAATTTGGTCGTCACATCGTAAGAATCAAGATTTGCGACCGCAGGTATGTCGGGATGTGTCGTTGCGCAGTGATAGCACTCATTGTAATTGTCCGCGAGAATCTTCCAATTGTAGTCACCGTCCATCTGCCAGGTGTGGTCGAAGACGTAGTCATCGAAGTTGAAGTCTTTGTATCGCTCCTGCTTGTCAATGCCATCGAAGTCGGCCTCCCATGGAACTTCAGGAACTTCCTTGGCATCGAGATTCACCCAGATAAAGCCAACGTGGTCGACACGGACATGAACGGGAAGGAGACCATTCTTGGACTTGTCAAAGTCCTGAGTGTCTTGATAGCCAGGTGCTTTAGCGAGCTTTCCATTGAGGCCGTATGACCAGCCATGGTACTTGCATGAGAAGATCTTCGCACAACCAGAGTCATTTCCTGGTTGGATTACGGGGAATGCACGGTGGCGGCAGATATTGTGAAAGCCATTGACGTTTCCTTGTCGGTCCTTGACCAAGATGAATTGGAAGCCAGCAACATCGAACTTGAGCCAGTCGCCAGGTTGGCCGAGCCTGGCTTTATGTGTGATAAGCTGCCATTTCCTTGAGAAGATGGCACGTCGTTCAAGACTGTACATCTCCTCGGATGTATACCAGTTCGACGGCAGCGCCCGAACAGCACTCTTGGATTGTTGTTCCTCTTCGGCCGAGCCGCCGAGGCCGACGTAGTTCAACGCCCATTGTACTGAGTCTTTGCGGAACATTGCGAGATACTGGGGAAGTAAACTGTGTTTAGGATCAACGAGAGCGACGCGGAAGTATCGCGGGGATCTTGCTTGATTCAACAAAGAAGATGATGGCAATACAAACCTGTTCCCCTAGCATATGGCGGCGGCATATATTCTCGTCCCATCAGCCCATGTCTACACAATGGGCTCAACAGCCCCATGGGGCTAGCCTTTGCATCTGTCTATCGGCATTTGCGACGTAACAGTGGTGTGTGAGATTGCCGGAAGTGGCGTAGACACATGCTTACCGGCTTTCCGCTACCTAATGCGGAGTCCTGGAGCATAGCCTGGTCCAATAAAGTGCCACTCCGTATCATCCCACGTGCAGGCATAAACGGGCGCCTGACGATAAGTCTACCACAGTCTAGGCCTGGGGTCACTGTCGCCGTACTGCGTGCGAAATCACGAGCAGATTGTCTCCTGAAACGTGCTGTCTCTCCAGCCTCACATTCTTGCTTGCAATTGGTCTTATCTGCTCGCGCGCCAAATCGTCGAGGACGACAGTCTGGCAGCATGGGTGTGTCCAATCACTGCCACGTAGGAGAGCGATTGACGGGTCAAAGGCATCAAGCCGGGGCGAGTTGGCGAGAGTCGGGCGCTATGGCGAAATGTTGGCAATCATGGCATCAACGTGGTAGCTTGATCACGATTCTGCATGGGTCGTGGTGCATTGGAGTAATCATCGCTTTGGAGACTGTGTCGCATTGGAGTATCGCGTGATAGCGATTATGGAGGATGGGCACATTGATATTGTCGCTTTGGAAGTTGGTCGCATTGGAGAGCGTCTGTCGCACTGGGTTCATGACTGGCTCATGGCTGCGCTTACGGCGCTGTAGCAGTTATTTTCGCGGCGATACCATGGTCGAACGGTATCTGAAGCATGTAGATAGGAGAAAAGGTCGGGGTAACTGCGCGTCTCATGGTTTTGAGATGGTGGTGGTCGGCAGAGGAGAGGCAGAGGAAAGCTGAGCCTGACTTGGAGTCGACGTTCTGCCAAGACCACGTCTGGGTTCTGACACCCGATTGGGAAGGCAGACACCGCCGCGGGGATAGCCGTCAACGTCGAAATCACATGATCGGGAGAAACGTGACGTATCACTAGAAACTTCACCTACACCTACCTAGTGCCCTTCCAGGCTGCACGCTGCCACCACGAGCCACGCCGTGCCTGTGGACCGCGAAGCAAGCGTCATATCCAACAGTCGGTGATGCAGTGTTGGCGTCCGTGATGTGACCGCAGCTCAACTCACTGAACTCTCGCAGACGGCTTCATCGGCTCCATAGGCCACAGAATTCATGCCATCGAGCTCAACTTGGCCTTGCCGATGAGCATGCACAAGAGCGAGCTACTTCGGAACGGGAGAGTCAAGACGCGTTACATCCTTTCATTCGGACAGGCGGCATCGCACTCGCCCAAAAGCATAGCACTCCAACTTGCCCCAAACCGCCAAAGCCGGCCCTGTACATCCATCAGTGATGGAAACAACGAAATAACAAGCTCTGCCCACGAGAAACATGCTGGCAATGCGCCTCCCCTCGCCCACATCTCCCCCCAAAGCCAGATCGACCCCCCAAAATCGAGTCCTTCACCATTCTCCTGCTCAACAAGGCATTTTCAGTGCAGCTGCCGCAAGCCGCGACGCTCACGTCGAGCTGCACTGGCGTGATTCGCGACTTCCTTCTCCTGAGTCTTCTTCGTCTCTCGAGCTTGGAACCGCTCAGCCTTCTCGCGCTGCTTTTGATCCCTATCCTCCTTCCTATCCTTCTCTGGAAGTTTGAGAACACGCTCAAGCTCCTTTGCCCAGACTTGCCAATTCTCCGGGCCCATACCCAATGTTTTCTCATGAGGAAAGCTGCGAATGAGCATGATGGAAGCGGTCTCAAGTTGGCCACGACCGAGTCCCCTGATCTGCTCAGCTTGAGGCTGCAGAGGGTCTCTCATGCGAGGGAAATCATAGCAGCTCATTCCTACCGTGACGTGGCGCAGACCTGTTAGATGCGTAGTCACGTTGCCTCCGAGTCTCGCAATGCGTCCAATGGTCGCATTATGTTGGAGATGAAGGCTCGTGATTGCCTTGCGCTGTTCGATGAGCAAACCTTCGAGAAATGCTCCGAGGCTGCCTGCCATCCTCATAGCAAAAGTATTTCCGGAGAATGGCAAAAGCGCTGCTTCGGTGTTGATCTCTCGGCAGACTTGCACGAGAGCAGTCGAGTATTGCTGATCCGCCTCGAGACAGCGCTGGTGTAAAGTGCAGCACAGCTTCAAGTCTCTGGTGATCTTGCTGGCCTCGTAGTCTTTCGCAGCAGCAGTGGTATCCATGCCTGAGATACAGACTACACTGAGATGGCCAGCGCTGTTGATGTGCAAGACCTGACCGCTGAGTACATATCCATAGATGCGATTGCGAAGCTCGGCCGGCAAAGCGAGAAGTCTCGAGTCTGTTGCATTGCGTGCAGTGCTGCAATGTCTCAGTACATGTCACTACGGATAACTTAGCTCGCACTTACATTGCTCGAGTCGTGGCAGGCGGTCGCTTTCTGGTTGCAAGCAGACGAACAGCGCGCTTCCGTTGCTTTGGAGGCATGTTGTTTTTCAGTTGTGTTTCAAGATTCTGAGCAGTGTCAAGTCATGCTGCAGTTGCTGAGAACAGTCCGTCGAGGTTCTCGAGGGCGCGTTTGAAGGGCACGTTTGTTCTTGCTGCAGTCCATGCGCAGGGTTCACCTTCGAGTTGCATGTGAAGTCGGTCCAGAGCTGCGACCTATCAGGCGCTTCTCACACCAGCAACAAACCAGAGGACAACCGAAACAACCACAGACCTCAGACTTACCATTGCCCACAGTCGATCCAGTTCAGTGTCAATTGCATGGGATAACGTCTTCAATACCATGTCAGCAAAGAACAACAGGACAGGAGGAGGTAAACACTGGCGACCGATTGGACGAGAGTCGACAACATCTCTCTCACTACGGAGAGCATGAGCCTTTACATACATACCAACGCCAAACAAAGCTTGCTTCATTATCCTGCTTCGTGTGTCCTGGCAGCTCCTCCAAGTTGCAATCACAGCTTGGCTCTGATCTCCAGTGTGCTGCTCTGCGTCGGTGCACCCTGATCGTGCTGCCGTTGGGCTCCTCGCCTGAGAACCGGATCTGCGGTGACAGCAGCTTCAAATCTCCTTCCGAAATATTCAAGCTCCACAACAGTACCCTCCATAAGGTCGGCCGGCAACCAAGCATAGGCGATAGGTTTGCCAATACTGTATGCGAAAGCAGCGCTGCTCACGTATCCGACCGGCTTGCCACGGTAGTAGACTGGCTCCTTGCCGAGAACCACCGAGCGACCGTCCTTCACAACGAGCGAGCGCAGGCGTTTGGTCACAGTTTTCTCGGACTGACCATGAAGTGCAGTCTTGCCGACAAAATCTGTCTTGCTGGTGTCGATGATAAGACCCAACCCGGCTTCGTAGGGATTGTGCTCAGATGACATATCGGAACCCCAGTCTCGGTAGCCCATCTCCATGCGAAGAGCATTGAGTGCGATACGACCGGCGGCAATAACACCATGAGGCTGACCTGCGTTCCAAATAGCATCCCAGAGCTTTTGGCCATTTTCAGCGGTGGTACTGATCTCCCAGCCAAGCTCACCAACGTGAGTGATTCTGTTCATGATGACTGGGATTCCAGCGATGTGAGCTCGCTTGACGCCATAGTATGGAAGCGCGCTGTCTGAGATGTCATCCGCACTGATAGCACTGATGACATCTCGGGCTTTAGGTCCCCAGAAGCCGATGCAGCAAGTACCAGCTGTCGTATCTCGAACCTGGACGTACTTTGCCGGGTTCTGTTCTGCCTGTCTTCGAGCTTCGCGTTGAAGGTTGGTAAGATCGATGCGACTGTTCACATTGACCTGGAACAGATCGTCCTCAAGTCGTGCTGCTGTAATGTCGCTTCTTATCCCTCCTCGGTCATCGAGAAGCATGGCATATGTGACTGAGCCTGGTTTCTTGCCCATATTTCCTGTGCTCAGTCTTTGCAGCAAGTCCAGAGCACCGGGCCCAGATACTTCGACTCTTCGCAGCGGCGTCATATCGTACATACCAACAGCGGTCCGTGTTCTCCAAGCTTCAGCAGCAGCTATGGGCGAATAAAACCTATTGGACCACGCATCACGATCAACAGGCTGCCATGAAGTCGGCATCTTGTCAAGCAGTCCAGCATTCGCATTGAAGTAATGAGGTCGTTCCCACGCTCTGGACTCAAGGAAGAATGCGCCAAGCTCGACCTGTCTTGCATAGAACGGGCTGACACGAATGTTGCGAGGAGATTGCTTCGGTTCTGATGGGTGCAAAATATCATAAATCTCAACGAAGTTTTGCATCGAGGTCTCTTTGACGTATTCCGGAGCAAGCTGTACTTCTTCGAAGCGATTCATGTCGCATTCGCCTAGATCGATATCCGAATAGCCAGTAGTCAAGAGTTGCGCCATCGCTCTAGCTATACCAGCAGAGTGCGTGACCCAAACTGCTTCGGCCACCCAGAAACCATCTAAAGTGGGGTGCTGGCCAATGACTGGTCCACCATCAGGTGTGAAAGAGAAGATCCCGTTGAAGCCGTCTTCAATCTGACCGTCTCTCATGGATGGCAACAGGTCCCGAGACTCCTTCCACGCAGGTTCGAAATCCTCCGCTGTGAATTTCATGCGAGATGGCATGTTCTTCTCGTCCACCTGCTTGGCAGTCTGTCCAAGCGAAGCTGCCACTATCGGCATGGGTCGATGGCCATAGTAGCCGATACCGTACTGGTCTCCGTGCTCACGGTAATACAGATCACTGTCTTGGTGTCGAAGAATTGGAAGTGTGGCCCAATTCGGAGGGGTTTTTCTGGCCCTGAGAGCTGGTAAAGATGTGGTCTTCGCGTATTGGTGAGCAAGCGGGAGAAGGGGAATGGGCAAATCGACCTGAACGTAGGTGTCAGTGAAAAGAGATTGCAGACCCTGATGAAAAAGACACAGACCATAGCTCCGATCTCGACGCCCCAAAATCCAGCGCAGGAGATCACTATGTCTGCTGGTATAGTGCCGCGATTATGTGTTTCGACCCCGGTCACCTGTCCGTCTTTCTTCTCGATACCGACAACAGGTGTCAGGTCAAGATAGCGAACTCCGGCCTTTCGCGTACGCTCAACCAGAAGCTGAACAGCACGAGCAGCCAGTGCCAGGCCATCAGTTGGTATGTAAATGCCTCCAAGCACTTTCTCCTTGTTGAGCAGTGGATAGAGCTTCAGACACTCCTCTGCGCTGATCAGCCTAGTCTGAATGCCCCAGGACTCAGCCAAACCACGCTTTCGCTTCAGCTCCGCGAGGCGTGCTTGAGTGGTTGCCACCTCGATTCCACCGACTTGATTGAAGCAATTCTGTCCGTCCTTCTCGAGTGAACTAAGCTTGTCTCTGGTATACTTGGCCAAACAGGTCATGGTCTTCGAAGCATTTGTCTGAAAGACCAAGCCGGGAGCATGCGATGTTGAGCCACCAGGCATGCTCAAAGGGCCCTGTTCAATGACTGTGATATCCTTCCATCCTCGTGTTGCTAGCTCGTCGGCCAAGTTGGTGCCAACTATTCCAGCTCCGATTATGACAACACGCTGTGAAGGCGCCATTTTTCTGGACCGATCAAGTTCTTCACTGTATCGAAGGGTTGCGGCTGGGTTCGTGTCCGCAGGCATTACAAGAACATTGGAAGAAGCAGAGTAGCAACAGCAGAGTCTTGTATGGGAAAATCAAAGGTAAGCAAGCTCAAGAGTTTGAAGTCAATCGCAGTACTTTGAAATCTCAAGAGCCCTGCACTTCGTAGGCGGCTACAGTAGGTGTATAGTGTACGTGGCCGGTCTCTCTGCGCCTTAGAGAAGCTGTCAGTAAGGACGTGAACGCCGTTTCTGTTCATGAGCTCCAAGCATATCGATGGATCGCGCATGGTAACTGTTGCCACAGCTAAACGCGGTACCTGCGTCTTGGGATACTCGTGAAACTTTCCTGAATTTGGTTAACACAGCCAGTGGAGGTTCAGAGCTGACTACTGGCACGAAGTCGGCAGCAAATATACCCCACTGCTGTTACAGATAAGCAGATAAGTGAATGTCGATGACATGTAAGCGTTGAGCGTGCGCCGTTGAAGATGTGTGTAAGTGTGTGCTGGAGTGGTGCTGTCGTCGCGCGGCTTGGCAAAAAGCTGTGAGTGACTTCGGCTCGAATTGTCATTTCTCAGCAACGCCTAGGTATCGCGCAGTCCATATTCGGGCATATGGTGCATCTACGAACTTGTCAACGATGATCTCGCAGAGCATGGTGCGAGAGAAGTTTCGGCTGTCAACGATTCATGTCTGCAAAGGCTCAGTCACAATGTACAATAGACGCGGATACTGTGAACAGGTCACTGTGCCTCGGTTCCAATCATGCTTTCTTGTTTCTCTTCCAGCTACTTATCCACATCTGTCACAAGATAAGGGCAATTAATCTGCAAAGAGGATCCTCAATCAGCGGCACTATCATTTCCACATCTCTGCATCCTCCCACTTCGCGCCAAATGCTGCGTGATCTCGAAGAATCGATCCTGAAGCTTCGCTTGCTTCTCTCTGGCTAGTTCTATCATGATTCGCTCATGGGTTTGCTGCTCGCTGACGTAAAGATCTCGAAGCTCGCAATGAAGATCTCGCGCCTCTAAGAGGAGATCTCGACGCTCGGAGTAGAGGGATTGTTCAACTGTAGGGACATCCGCGTCGTCCTAAACATTAGTTGGAGAGAGTTCCGTTGGATGTATTAGCCTCGTATCCCCGTTCATCGGCCTCTTGCTTAGGCTGTGTTGCTATGATTGCATTCCGCCGTCCTGTCAGAACAGTGCGACCATTTCTCGCGTAGACGCTCTCCTCATGTCCAGTATCAGAACTATCGTCGTAGAGCAGTATGCTTGGGCCCATCACCACATCATCTGGGTTGCCTCTGGCAATTATATCACTGAGGGATGCCAAGTATGCTGAAGTACTGCACAAGTCCGACTCAGAGCTTTCTGGTGATGGGACTAGACGGGACATCGTCGCGATCTCGAAGCTTCCTCTTCTTGTACGGCGTTGTTTCTTCGGAGTTTGAACGGTATTCTGGAAGCGTATTGCACATTTTTCAATGGCGGAGGCCCACCAAGAGCAGTGTGAATTTTGAAGAAGCTCCGGTCCGCATTCACCAGTGCTGCGTGGATGCACACGTCACTTTCAGTATGCACAGCATGAGTATGATGTTCCCATGATTACTTAGCGAGTCTTGCACACAGCGCGAGGAGAATGTGCCGTGCTTGGCTACTCAGAAGCTCCATATCAAGGTGGATCGCCAAAATAGAGCCTCATCGATTCATTGCATTATCGTGATGATTTTGCTACATGCTTCCGCATCATCGGGCCTACCTTCGGGTTGGGAGCTGGATGCAGCTGCAGCCCCAGAACCGCAGGAACATCATAATTCCTCTCTTGAAACCATGCTGACCCTTTGCTTCGAGCCCAGTCGTGAGAAACATGCGTGCCGCTCTTGCCACCGGCTTTGTAAACTACGCGACTGTTCGACACGGACATATCCTTGTCTATAGCTTTGCACATGTCGTAAGCGGTCAGTCCCGCTGCCGTCACTGCAGTGAGCGCCTCCATTTCAACTCCGGTCGCTCCAGTACAATGAACTTCCGCGGTGATGCTAATGCCGCCATTCCTGAAATACCCACCGTCTAGTTGAAACGTATTTGGCGAGATGAGACTGAACTCCAGCTCCACTTTGCTGATTATGAGCGGATGGCAGAGTGGGATGATATCAGATGCACGCTTAGCAGCCATGATACCAGCGATACGAGCCACGCCAAGGACATCGCCCTTTTTGTTGCTGTTCTCAGCGACGGCCTTGAAAGTTGCATCGTTCGAAAATTTCAGCACATTCGTCGAAATAGCGATTCTTTTTGTGTCTGGTTTTGCACCGACGTCGACCATGTGCGCTTCTCCAGCAGAGGTGAGGTGCGTCAACGCATTTGCCACTTTGGTCGAGGATGGAGGACTGTCATTGGAAAGTGTCTTCCCTGGATCCATGTTCGCTGCAGGTGATACTACAGAAGATGATAAAGTCTCTTGTCCACATCGCGGGTCATTTGCCTCGGCAGCCACGGACATGTGAGCGGCGATAGAGATAGAGTCCACGGAGTTCCCGTCTGCCTTTCTTAGCCTCCACGGCTGAGCTGATTCTTCTTCCTGTGTATTATGCAAGGCTGGTCTGCTGAATTCATAGCCAGCATTTCTGTCAAGGATGTCTTCGTTGACATTCATTGTGAATGGATTTGGCTGGTTCCTCGTCTGATCCTGAGATGATTGGTAGGCCTGACCTTTCCTAACCAGCTTGATGCGCTGTCTTCTAGTTGCGGCTTCATTCTCGAACTTGTGCTGAATGATTCTCCGCGTACCAGTCCTTGATTGTGATTGATCCTGGGATTGCAGAGACTGGTATGCTCCAGAAGGCAGCCTTTCGTCTTGCATTGGAGACTTTGTGGCCCTCTCGACATCATGCGTTCCGACAGTATGCGTTTGGAGCAGATTCGGCGTATCAGTCCTTGATTGTGATTGGGCCTGGTCTGACAGAGGCCGATATCGTGCAGAGTACAGTCCGTCCTCTTGCACTGGAGGGCTTGTGGCTTTTTCAGTGTGGATCTGCGTGGCCTTTTCAGATACAGCATCGTGTCTGATGGCATCGCTTTCCGTTCTGGGGACGTTACGCTTCTCTTTCTTAGACACTTCAGCATGTGGCTGGCGTGGCCTACTATATCTTCCTTGTTTGGGCTCTTTGAAGAGCCCACTGAGGCTCTGGAAGCCAAGCGCAGAAGCCAGCGAGGGCGCCTGATCTTGGCAATTGCTTTCTTCCTCTGCATCACGATTAGGAGCGCTTTGCGATTGGTGGTTGTCGTTGGAGTAGAACCGGACTGAGGAATTTGACGGGGTCTGCCGAAGTAGGTGCCAATGAACTGAAGACCACGGCGTCGCAGATCGTCGATAATGCGAATCTAAAGCAATAGACGCTCCACGACCTGAACGCTCAAGAGATCTTTCCTCACCTACCAAGACATTAGTGGCGGAACGACGGAGAGAAATAAGCAAGGCTCGAGGAGGATCGTCGTGAACTTCATGAATTCATGATCTCGTAGCACAGTCGGAGCTGTGTGCACTGCACTATGCGCTGACACCACCGCTGTGCTGATGTATAACAGATAAGAACAGACCTACCCACCAATCAAGATCATTGGTCGATTCTCCATATTTTCCAACTTGCCCATTCCGGCGTGTTTTGCCTTCTTGCGTTTGACGGCAGCGCCAATTACTTCGAGCAATTGTCGTTCTTTGCTGATCCAGCCTTCTTCACCATCAAATCGCCGGCCATCTTCGGCGTGCTTCCGCCGGTCCAGCTCAACCTGGCGTATCGCTTCGAATGCTGCTTCGTCCATTGGCTCTCCTCGGTTGTCAGCTCGAATCACATCTCGAAGATTCACTTCGGTGTTGCCGTGAAGGCACACTTTTAGATTTCCATCGGAAGTAATTCGTAATCGGTTGCATGTCCCACAAAAGTTATGGGTCATGCTCGTGATAAAGCCAACCCGACCTTTGAATCCAGGTACTTGCCACGTCTTGGACGTGTCGTTCGTTGCGTCCTTCAAGCGGCCCAGAGTCGGATACCGCGTACTGATGAGCTCGACCAACTCCGCATATGGAAGCATCTTCCTTTGCGACCATTTGTTTCCGCCAAATGGCATGTACTCAATGAAGCGTACCTCAATGTCCTCATCTCTAGTCATTTCCACAAAGGGAATGATTTGGTCATCGTTAACTCCACGCATGGCGACACAATTGATCTTCAGCTTGATACCCGCGCCCAGCTTGTTCATCTCTTGCACTCGGTTAATGCTCTTCATGACGGCGCTAAAGCCTTGTCGACGGGTCAATATTGGGAATTGAAGAGGATCAAGCGTGTCAAGACTAATGTTCACACCAGTCAAGCCAGCCTCAATCATGGCGTCCAGCTTTCGATGTAGCGATATTCCATTGGTCGTCAAAGCCAGCTCTTTCAGACCATTACGTCGAAGACTTCCAATCTTTTGCATAAGGGGAACGATGTCCTTCCTCACAGTCGGTTCGCCACCGGTCAATCTGATTTTATTGACGCCTTGGTTGACGAACAGTGCGCTCAAGTAGTAAATCTCCGGTGTAGTGAGGATTTCTCGATTTGGCGAAATCTGGACACCTTCCTCCGGCATGCAATATGTACATCGTAGATTACACCTCTCGGTAAGCGATATGCGCAGGTATTCGTGCTGTCGGTCGTATGTATCTGTGAGGAAGTCGGAAAAAGGTTTCGCGTTCCATACGGTGTCCTTTCGATCTTGCCGCGAGGCTAATATGGGCGTTGGGTTCGGCATGTACGGTTCAGGTTCCTGTATGTCGACGCTGGCCGCAGTTGCGATGCCTCTGCATGGCGTAGTCCGATGTGAGGTCGCGAGTGGTTGCGGCCATCTTCGACGCACTCTCGGCAGCGCTCTAGTGGCAAGATTATTGGCCATCGAGGCTCGGTACATTATGTGCAAGCAAATAGAACCATCGCGTCTCCGAGATGTCGTTGGAGTCGCGGCCTGGCTGTTGTCGTGTCGATAAGCAGGATGTCAAGAATGACATGCGCTTGACAAAGGGCGAGAAAAAGTGGAGCAGCCCCAGCTAAAAGTTTGATTTCTCCTCCCTGTTACTTGTTCATGTCGTTTCCCTGCCAAGATCTGCGCTCCCCTATCGCACCAGCAATTTGAAGCTCTATATATTCGCCCAAAAGTCAATGGTTTCATGTCGCCAGCGTCTCAGCTGGTCGGAGTGGCCGAGTAAGCGTATTCGAGGTCTATCCATTACTCATCCCCTGGCTAACAATGCCTAGATGGTCTAGTGGTATGATTCTTGCTTTGGGATTGATTCCCTGACTGCAAGAGGCGTAAGTTCTACATGCACTGTTGTCATTACATCCCCAACATTATCACTAACGTATTCCTCAGCCCGTGTTCGATCCACGGTTCGGCCCTCATCTTTTTGCCGCATTCAGCGTTATACTTGGTTGAGAAATACCATTTCGACTTTGCGAAGCTCGAATCTTGGCAATGTGAAAAGCTGGCTAGACCTGTTTCTTTTTTGCCAGGTGTTCGATCCATGGTGTTCGTGCTCTCCTGTCTCTATCATCCCCGTTGGCGAGGTACTAATTAGTTGTAGTCGGCCCCGAACGTGTTCTATCGTGCTTGTGCTTGCTCGCTGCGAGCTGGTTACATTGTTTACATCTGCTGATCTTGCATAGCCTCGCCTTCCGATCCTCACCTCTTCGCTCTCTTCTTTTCGACCTGGCCGTCGATTCTATAGCGAGCAAGCCCGCCACGGCTTTTCTTCTGCCATTGCTCTGAGCCACTGGCGGTCTAGGAGTGCCGCAGATCGCCCAGAAATCATACGCATTGGTCCATCAAGATCCGTAGCCGATCAAAAGAGACGGCGCGACTCACTTCCAACCCTTTCCCAGCGGAGAAGCGTCATGTGGGCAGAGCGAGCTTCCGTTATTAGCAGACGACAAACAACAACATCGAACACACGGTCGGAGTTTGCATCTGGTCCTGACTGATTCTGGCTATTCAGATCTTCGCAATTGTGAAAAAGCTTCATCAACGGGAACCTATCTTCGAACTTTCCGATTTTCATTCAAAACTCTGCCGTATGTGATCAGGTCTCTAGGTCTGTGTGATCCTCGGGCGGGCTTTCTTATGACCATGATGGTACGGTGCGGCCAACTCACACAGCAGGCTTTTCGACACCTCAAAGCCCCGGTGGCACCTTCCTTGTCCCCAGCGGTGTAAGACCGTGCGAGTCATCAGTGGGGGGCTGAATGAGCGGCGATCACAAGCCTGGCTCATCAGCATGTCCTCAAGAGGAGATATCATGATGGCCGAACCCATATTCTCGTTGATCTCGGGGAGATAAGACTGTTCGGCCTAAATGGGGTCTTGTCATCCCATCACCCATCATGCTCCTATGGACCATCGTCGGAAAGCATGAAAACAGATTCTCTAGAGGGCATAAGCCGGAACTCCACATCCGTAGGGCGTGAAGAAATCTAACAAGTGAATGAATGTCGCTCGTGACTAAGCAGAAGCTCGCACCACACATCCCTCTTTTGGCAAATACCCGCCGAGCTCCTCACGAGCTTACTTTTGTCCGAGCTCTGACTGGCAAACGTTCTTAATTCAACCTTCCACGACAAGATCAAGGCATCGTACAACGACGCTGTTGAGACTCGAGCCGCACACTACAGAATCGAGGCTGGATCGCGCATCTATCGAGGGCAGACTACGACTCATATCCCCTCATCGCCACCTACCATGGCCACAGAAACACCTACCATGGCCACAGAAACAATAATCCTCGAGCAATCCCGAGCCCAAGCGCTCCGAGACGCAGAGTCAAAAGCCGTAGAAATGTTCCGAGAGATCGGCTCAAAACTCATCCGCGCCGGTGTCAGTGAAAAACAAATCAGCGACGAAATCCACCAGATGGGAAAAGAGAAATACAACGTTCGAACACACTGGCACAAACGACTCATCCGAAGCGGGCCCAACACTTTGGCCCCGTTCGCAGAGCAACCACCAGATCGCATAATCGAAAAAGGCGACGTCCTAATCATAGATCTCGGCCCAGTATTCGAAGCCTGGGAAGCAGATTTCGGCCGTACCTACATCATCGAAACCGATGACCCGGAAAAAATCAAGTTGCGCGACGCGTTGGAACCGATGTGGCATAAGATCAAAGCGAAATTTTCTCAGAATCCTTCAATGACTGGTGGAGAGTTGTTTGAGATTGCCAAGGCGTGCGCGGCGGAGGATGGATGGAAATGGGGAGCACATTTGGCGGGCCACATTGTGGGAGATTTCCCGCATGAGAGGATTCCAAAGGATAAGATTACGAATTATGTGGTTGAAGGGAATGATCAGAGGATGGATGGGGTGGATAAGAAGGGACATAAGAAGCATTGGATTTTGGAGGTGCATTTGAGGCCGCAGCACGAGGAGTACGGGGGGTTTTTTGAGCAGATTTTGACGGTGGATTGAGAGGGGAGTGATGATTCAGTTGCATCTTTACCTTCGTCATGGGCAGTGCTGTGGACCAGTCTCTGGTTTTGCATGATTTGCGGCGTTACGGTCGGTGGCTTGAGAGGGGAGTGATGATTCATTTGCCTCCTTACCTTCATCATGGGCAGTGCCGTGGACCAGCCTCTGGTTTTGCATGATTTGCGGCGTTACGTTCGGTGGCTTGCATCGTTTCCCTCGAGGCGAGTGGATCTGAAGGAGATCTCGGCTTCACCTCTTCGGTACAAGTATCGGAGCCTTTGGGTTTCTCTCGCCCAAATTTTCCCATAGATATCAAGTTCAATCGGACTACTCTTCTCTCGGTACAGCTTGCGATTCAACCTGATCAGATACTGTCTGAGGACGTAGGCAACCACACAAGCCGAGCCCAAAATTGCGAAGCAATTCTAAAACGGCACGTTGTAGTAAGGATCTTACATGCTTCGCCAGATATACGTTCCAGGTATGCTGCCGATATTGCCACAAGCATTGATCATACAATCGCCACAGCCCGCTCGGCCGGAGATATCCCAATCGTGTTGGAGAGCCAAGCAAGCACAACGAAACCAGATGCGTAGCCGGTTGTCATTATGAAGGTACTGAATGAAGTATCGAGCGCCGACATGGATAGTTGAGCTGGATATCACATAGCCTACCAAGCGAGCGATAGCAGGCCAGAGGTAGTGGACGTATGGTTCTCCAGTGCGGTCTGCGTGCCAAGCGTTGGGGAAGGGCACGAGGATTGCAAACATCCAGAGCGGAGCAGTGAGAAGTAGGGTTGTGGTCGTGGAGTACCCGAGAGCTCGTGTGATCGTTGTTGGGAAGAAGCTAAACGATAAGCCCGTGAAGGTCAGGAAGTAGGCCGCACCCATGAGCCAGACTTTGGGGTCAACGAGCGCTGGTGTCGATCCCTGGAAGGCTGTCATTGAGGCGTCTGGGTCGACAATGCCAACGTCTTTCGCAAGTCTGGTTTGGGCGATACTCAATTGCCGAGCCGAGAACCAGCGCGTCGTAGTGTTGTCTAAGACTCTTCTCACACCTTAGTGAGCGAACAGGCAAACAGTGTAGGAGACACTAACGGCCTGTAAATAGCGTAGATAGACTGATCATCAGACTCAGTTCCCATTTCGCATACACTTAACACGGAGCAGGATAGTCTGGCGAGATTGTGAGAACTCCTTCGATGATGAAGAGCCAGCTCCACGTCCAAATGCCATGAACGCCCTCCATATCACCAAGGATACCAGCAGCAATAAGGCCTACAAATGCTTGAGCGGCGAGATTCTCAGCATTGATCAGAGTGACCCTCAGTTCCATTTCGGCTCTTGTGTACCATCTGCTGAGAAACAAAAGACAGCCAGGAACAAAGGCGACCTACTTCGGCCCGCTGGTGTTACAGTCGCAAAGCTAATCAGACATGCCTCGACACATTATTGCACCAACAGCATTATGACATGCTGCAGTGCACGCGCTGATGACTTCCCAAGCGGCTACACAGGTACACAAATACAAGCTGGGCCTCGTGACCTGACTCAAGATCATGTTACTCCGCTTCTGACAGCCGACATATCCCACCAGCAAGATACTAATGCAGATCTGATATTCTGAAAGTTGAAGATCAGCTTCCAGTCCCTCCAACCTAGCGTTGGCGAATTTGTTACGGTTGATGAAATTTAAACAGCACAACGATCGCTGGAAAGACTCGAGTATCGAGCTTGCGAACAAGGTGCCGTTCTTCACCAGCGGTCCAAGTGATTTCTTGTACGGCGTGCGCGTCCGCGTCCGCCTCTGAATCGATAGGGTCTTCACATCTGTTGGCGAGCTCATGATTTGATACAACGACGGCCACCTCAAATCTGAACAAGTGCAGTATGAAGAAGACATGGAACCGATTTCCAACTTTTAGGATGCAAACTGTCCAGATAAGGACCTAGCAATCCGACGTGCATGCGATGCAGAGGCCTGCGGGCAAGCCTTCTTGCCGATGTCGATCAAGTCGCGCTGTGCTTTATGAAGACGCGGACTGCTGATCGAAGCTAAGAAGTGTCTTGGGCTAAGCCATTGGGCGAGATCATGTTCAGCGGCACAGAAGCAATAGCTCCATGCCGCCTGTCATCAACGATGCTGCGGATCCTCGAAGCCCTGATTTCTGCTGCATTGATAGCCTCACTTGCAGCAGCCAGTGTTATCAGCCAAACTTCTTCACCCATCACATAAATGTGTTGACATTGAGCGTAGACTTTCCGTCCACCTGTTATGCCAGCCTCAGCGACTGCAGGCGATGCCAAGCTTGTAAGCAAGACTTGAGCAGCTCCACGCGGCTCATCGCACTCTGCATGACTGACTAGACAGTATCTTAGCATCACGGAGTCGTGCTCGAACGTTTGTGCAAAGGCCAGAGTGAGGACATTATCCTGCCGATCCGCGATGATGATCCGTCCTGTTTCACTTCCTCCAGATTCTAAGACTTTGAGGCTCATGAAAAGATCTTTACTATTGAAAGCATTGGGGGGTTGAGGGTCTATAAGGTCGAACCCGTTGTATGAGGGACTCCCGTGAATCATGATCTTCTTAGACAGCTGACGTCCAGCTGCTGTAGGCTTCTCCTTGGCCACGACAAGATCTAGCCATTTCGTGGAGTGAAGCTCATTGACATCAAGAGTAGTCAAATGGGACCGCTTGCCTTTATCGAAATTTGCCAGCTTCATATGACATACTGTCGTCGAGGAGGACTTAGCAGGAGTGATGCTCCTCGCCGGTAAGACTTCGAGGCGAAGAGCAATGGGTCGCATGAACTGATCGCTATAGCGGCAGTTGAGCACAGCACGAAGCTCATTCCCACGCCGCAAGGCGGGTAGAGTGATGCGCAGTCCTTTGTTTGAGAGTTCAAAGGATTCGTCACGTTCTGCTACGGTCCAGCTCTCGATCTTAGCAGCATCCCTGAAGCCATATGGAGAAGGCGAGAACAAAGTCCCTGCCAGTACGTCAGGCCAAGTCTCCCAAGCGAACACGGAGTGATCCAAAGAAGTGCGGACAATCTCCTCTTGGAGACGTATGAAAGCCTTCTCCCCTTCGCCATAGAGCATCGGCATGTGAACATCAAATATACCGAGAAGGGAGTACGCTTGATCCTCTTCCCTCGAGCTCTGGCGATGAGCGGCCCAGGACATTCTTTTCGCGACACTGATGGAACAAAGACATTGCCGATCCTTCAGAACGTCTGCATCGATGCTCGTGATCGCCGAAAGAAGGTCGACCATTTCGTGCTTCGTGCCGATGGGATGCCATGCGTGAGCGAAGAACATAACATGGTCGGGTGCGATCAGCTCTTGCAATGTCCAGCTTCTAGTGAACCATCGACTGCCCTCCAGAAGCTTGCGTGTATCGTCTTCTGTCGCAGCACGAGTACCAGTGACCTTGACATCGGAAAGGTAGGCGTAGCACACTTTGGCATTAGTGTACCATTTGTACATGGAGTTAATTGCCTGTGAAAGCTCCGCGCTGCTTGACTTGTCAATGCAGCAGGTATCAATCCAGACGTATCTGAGACCGTCCTTGTCGGCTTGACGGCAGGCATATTTAATCTTCGCATAGCCTTTCTTTTGCGTTGCGGCCTTGAGATTGTTTTTGATGTCTCGGAAATCGACTTCGTCGTCAGTCCACGTATGTGACAAGATGGCATACTTCCGAACCCAATCTCTTTCATTGGCTATCTGCTTGAGCATCCAAGTCTTGACGTTCAACAGCCACATTACGAGCGCTCTGCAGATTGGGTGAGATCAGGTTGATCAGGCTCCGAGACGAGAAGATTCAGCTCTGCATTGATGAGCTGCCAAGCTGCAGGTTAGACCCACTTCCCGAGGTGTAGCGATCAATTATGGCTTCGGCCGGAAGAAATACTGCTTCGCGAGCAAGACACTAAGCTGATTGCAACTTCGAATCCACTGTGCCACAACGAATACCCCCAGAAAGGGCTGATCATCAAAGTTGGTATTCATGTCACAAGTTCTATCATACAAGCTTTTATGCGCCTGTTCTGTTGATCGATAGCTTCTTCTCCAATGGAGCCTTGCAAGCTTGGACTCTCAAACCCATGAGCTGTGCTGTGCGTGTAGAATATGCCCCGGAAGTGCCCAACGGAGGCCTATGAGGCCACTTGATCCAAGCTCGTTCATGAGTCGACCTACAACTCGCTCTTCCCGGTCTCCTCCGCAGCATCAGGTCCTTGGAAGACGCTCAAGATGTTTCTTCTGCTGGTGAGATCATCCAATTTCTCAGGTGCGAGGTTGCCCTTGCTGATGAGGTTGCCAATACGGGTGATCTCCTTCTCGATGTACTCCTTGTTGGCCTCTGCCTTCCTTGCGACCTTGGCGTAGTACTCAGCGTACTTGCCTTGCAGCTTGCCAGCCTGTGCGTACAGCTCTTTGTAAGCCTTCTCACCCCCATCTTGAAGGGCCTTGACCGCGTCGTTGAGGGAAGGAATGATGCCAGCAAGTGCGTTGAGGGTGCCACCTGGAGCGCGGAAAGTGCCAGCCTTCTCGTTCATGAAGTCGACAAGAGCCTCTTCAGAACGTCCGCCGCTGTATGCAACTTGCTCTTGCGAACCCTTTGGAAAGTAGAAGATAGTAGGATAAGACTTGACTCCAAATCGTTGGGCGGTGGCCTTTGCGTTTGGTGCTTCGGCATCGACTTTGGCGATCAGAACGCTTGGCTCAGCAGCGAAGTCCTGGGCCACCTTCTCCCACGTAGGCGCAAGGCTCTTGCAGTCTGCGAAATAACACATTAATATACAAACACTCGGGAGAAACGAGATGATTATACTCACGTCCACACCATGGAGCAGTGAAAGCGACAATGGCATCCTGGTCCTTGCCAACCTTCTCGTCGAATGTGGTGTCGGTCAACATCTCGACCTGACTGGCAGCCGACTTTGGCTTCTTAGGCTTGACACCAGTCTTCTCCGTGATGAAAGCAGTCAGAGACTCGAGGTCGCGGCCGCTGGAGTAGTCTTCTGGCTTGCTCTTGCCGGTGCCATCAAACCACTTCAAAGTAGGGAAGCCTTGAATCTCATACTTCTTGCCCAGCTCCTTATGCTCGTCGGCGTCGACCTTTGCGATTGTGACCTTGTCCTTGGCGAACTCGAAGCTGCCGGCAAGCTCTTCGTAGATGGGCGCGAGGTTCTTACAGTGGCCACACCATGGCGCAAAGAACTCGACGAGTGCGGGCTTGCCTGACTTGAGGATTTCCTTGTCGAAGTTCTTTAGGGTGAGGTCGAGCACTGAGCCCGCCGAGACGGTGCTGAAGGCGGCGAGGCCTGCTGTGAGCAATTGATTAAGTCGAAACATGTTGACTTATGGTTGTGTGGAGGTAACGGTGCTACTGAGAGTTCAGAAATGTGCTGCAAGGGCAAGGGTCCAGCTGATGACAAAAGACAAGCTTGAGAACAACTGTTCCGAGGCGATTGGTCTTGCCACCTAATGATCAACAACCTCAGCAACAGCGATCACATGCGCTGAATTGGAGCAGCTACAAGCATGTGATGATGCTGAAAGGTGAGGTGAGGCAATCGGGACTCGATCACTCTATGATTTGCAATCTCGGGTCCGCGAAACACATCGTCATGAATGATGAAACTGGCGAGGGACGATACCAACAGACAGGCGAGTATGATTGACAATGTATGGATTCGTCCGTCTAGCCCTTGCTGTGAGCAGTTCAAAGCAGTAACTGCACCATAGCAGCTATGTACAATTGTCAAACTTGCATTGAGCACCGCACCCCACTACACCGATGCGATCACGATGGCTTTAATAGTCAGTCAAAGCATACATGAAATACAGCTGGCCATTTCATTAGAAGTACTCATACACCTAGTTCTTCAGACGCCGACCCAATGCTCCCCATACATGCTCAAGGATCGTGATAGATATGCTATAGGCAACCGTCTCCATGCCAGCGATGCTCCTTCCCAATCATGTCCATTCCGTGCTGCCACTCTTCGTAGTCTTAGCTCTTTTCTAACCACAAAAGTATTTACCAGTACCCATGGTCGTCATCGTCATTCATTACAATTACCTGATCACCTTACTCTTCAGTACTCATTCAAGCACCAGGACACTTGACAGCCAAAATCGGCTGTGGAGGCCCAACATCCACAGCTCCATCATCACTCTGTACATAAGTCGCAGTAGCGGCCACAGCCGGAGGAGGGTTGGTCTGGAATTGGCAAGCAGAGATGACGTTGACCGAAGACTTGATCTTGGAGATATTGAGATCGCTGTTCGTCGGGTGCCATGCATCATCGTTGGGAATGGTCATGGTGTAGCTGGCTGGACCGCCGATGAATTCGATTGTGATGTCAGCTCGTTTCGTAAGAGGAGCTGCGAGGGTAGTGCCAGCGATGGCGAGGAGAGACGTGATAACTGTTGAGGCATACATGTTGAAGCGTTGATATGGATGATGTTATGACAGTTCTTGGTTGATCAGAGATAGTCGCATGGAAGGGACTGCAAGTCTTCTTGTTCTGTCTTGCTGGTGGTATTGAGGTTACTTCTGTGTGATAAGGAAACGAGACACTGTACTTGAACCTCTTTCTTATATCTGTCATGCCGAGTTGCACAAGCACCATCTTCGAGGTCATTGTCCGGAACCATCGGTATTCTTCGGCGTGCACGGAAGTGCTGCCATTCTTGGTGCATTACCATTCTCGGTCTGGGCTGATGTTGTTCTTGCTGTAACAATAGTACAGCCGAGACTGTGCACGTACAGCGTGGTAGTGCACGAAAGTGTCCCGCTGCTGTGGTTTAGCTTGACCAGGTAGCCATGTATTTGCCACTATTCTTATCCCCACACTTTGCTTATCCTTGCACCAACCAAACCATGCCAAAAATGCTGCAGTGATTATGTGACAGTTGCGTTCGGTACTTGCGTCTGGTATTGCAGTGTCTGTAGGGCATAGAAGAAGTTTATGTTCTTCATTCCACGTCTACTTCGCAACGCCGATGGTAGTAAGGCCCCAGAGACAGCAGCAATAGCAATAGTAAGCTAAAGTCAGCGCAAGCCGGATAACTTGGACCTCAAGGTATACAATGCTGACGTTGACGTATGCACCTTGAGACCTGCATTAGGCCATGTTAGCTCGACCATTCGAGCAACATCAGATGGCTGAGATTGTGCTCTATACTTCCTTCGTGGCATATGTCACTGAGCGACGGCACGTGCTAGCGCTATAGTACGCAACTGGTAGAAGCCGTGACGACCGATCACACCAAGATATTCCTTGTCAGTAGATGAAAGATCACCATCCCTGACCATATAGCTCGCGATAGCTTGTCCTCACGATCCACGAAGATCCGACAAGCTACAAGCCCAGGCAGAATCGATAGTGATGACGGCCGCGTGTCGTTCGATCAAGCCAAAAGTCTAGCAGATTCGAAGGATGTGAACATCGTTGCATGGGGAGCGGGTTGAGACGCTGGCCACGAGTCGGCTGAGGGAGAATCCGGTCAGCATGACGGTGCGGGTGAATCATAGTGAGCATTGTGATCCAAAGGCAATGGCTGCGGCAGGAGCTTCGCAACTCGTCGGTAGTCGGCAAGGCAGAAATCGCCGTAAACGGTTTATTGCCTCCACAGCGCCTAACAGTGTTCGGCTCAATCATCGTTCTCGTGTTCCACGTGCTCAGCACGAAACATCTGAAATACCTCGCCCACGCAGGAGATCGATCGATACTCAAAAATCCAGCATCAGACCCGGCGCAGCCTTCTCCAGATCCTCCAGCTCCAGCCATCCCGCATCTACTTCCGCGACTTCGCCCTTTTCAGCAGCTTCCTTCTTATCCAGCGTACATCTCGCAATAGCCTCTCTTACGAAGATCTCGATATATTTTTGGAACACTTGTATAGCATGTTTATCGATCCTAGTGTTCTTGTCTTGAAAGGAGTCATGGAGGAGACGGAGCAGGAGTGCTTGAGGTATTGATGGTATGTCATCGAATTGTGTAGGAGGCGGAGCCTCTGCACCCGCTGCTGTGTCGTCTGGAGGTTCGTTTTCGTGCTGTGAAGCTATCGATTCCGGAGATGGTTCTCGAGCTGTTGTTTTTCGCTTGGCAGGTGCGGGTTTGGTGATCTTTGAGGCCGAGGTGAAGCCTAGCGATCTGGGGTCTGGTAGGTCGTCGTCCGAGTCTATCTTTTCGGCACCATCGTCATCCTCCTCTGGGACTGTTGTAGAGCGTTTCCGCTTTGCTGTCGTCGGCTTCTTTGCGGTAGCTTTCGACTTGACTGAGCTCTCTGATGCTGTGGACGGAATGCGCGGGAACTTGGATGGCTTTAATGGCTTGAATGCTGGCCCTTTGCTTTTCGATGGCGGATAGTAGACTTGCTCTCTGGGCTCTTTTCGTGGTGGCATTGTGTCTGTTGTTTCGATTCAGGGAGCCAGGCGCGGTTGACGCGTCGACGCGAACTTTGAATCAAGATCGCGCTTGCCGTTTCTCATCGCGGGGTCGTTCACATGCAGACAGTAGCTCCACATCTAGGCTTTCAGGAACCAAATTCTATATAACATCACCTCAGAACCTGCGCATGCGACATCTCGCCAGACCTTTCGCCAACACCGGATTTAAGATGTCGACGATACCTCTTGACCAGATTCCAACTCTGACCCTCCTCTACAAGCTCAAAAAGCTACAAGCTTCGTCAGATCCAGTCGATGCGAAGGCGACGTCACGCTTCAACGACAAGATCTCTCTCATTCGCAACGACATCACTAAGCTCGAAGTTGATGCGATCGTAAATGCAGCCAACGAGTCCCTTCTTGGAGGTGGTGGAGTTGATGGAGCCATACATCGAGCCGCGGGTCCAGAACTCGTCGAAGAGTGCGAAACATTAGATGGATGCGATACCGGGTCAGCCAAAATTACTGGTGCCTACGAGCTTCCGTGCAAGAAGGTCATTCACGCCGTCGGACCAGTGTATTGGAAAACGAAAAAGCAAGGCAAACACACCGGTCTCTTGCAAGGATGCTACACCACGAGCCTTGATCTCGCCGCTTCAAACAACTGCAAGAGCATCGCCTTTAGCGCTCTGAGCACAGGTGTTTATGGGTATCCGAGCGACGAGGCTGCAGAGACTGCTATTAAGGCGGTCAAGGGCTGGCTAGAAGCCGACGAAGCCCGAGCGGACAAGATTGAGCGAGTCATCTTCTGCCAGTTCATGCAAAAGGACGTTGATGCTTATGATGAGCACATTCCGTGAGTTTTAATACGAATGTCATTCAAGGACACGCTCTAACTTACCGCAGAAAATACTTTCCACCATCGGAGACTGCAGCCGAGGAAGTCGATGTGTCTGCCAAGCAGATCGGCGAAGCTGAGCCAACATTAGCGGATGGCAAGGCAACGGAATATGATGAGAGCTCGATTCCAGACTTGCCAGATGTGCCGACTAAGGAACCAAAACAGCCCGACGAGCCTGAGCCTAAGAAGCAGAAGCTCGACGAGACTGCCAAGGTTTGAATACAACAGCAGATGAGCATGGAATTCAGAACAGGCGTTGCCGCGATTGATTAACTGATGGGATTCGATTGATTTTGTAACTGCATGAGATACCCATAGCACGCGAAGTACTTTGCAAGAAATGCGCATGACTTCTGAGCTCTCTTGACTGTGACTGTTCTCCTTTCATCATCCTATGGCGGGGCACGGTCAAGCACGACTTTCGGACGCAAGCACTCACTGTTTCCTAAGTCGTGGCACTTGTATTTGGCTTTGCTGCCTTTCCTTTCCCACCTAATCTTAGCGACGATAGTCGGGGTGGGATGAGGTTGTAGCAAAGCGGTGGATTCATCTCCGAATCGCCACATGCAGGACGTTCTGCAGTCATACGAATGGAGCGAAGGGTGATACGCTATTGATGGCAGCCTGGCCGCGGAGTTAGCTCCCGTGGAGGGACCTACTCTTATCGAACAGCATTGTTTCTGGCATTGACATTTTAAGCGACGTCCTGAAATTTGTTTGAGCAAAACTCGGTCGGGCCGCTTGAGCATGCAGGGCCCGACTGCTGTCGCTGTTTGCGCTGCAACGATACGTCTCCAGTCATCTTCAACTGCAATCCGTTTCATTGTCGATCGGAGTGGGAGGTTTGCAAGCGGTTCAAACTCGGGATATGTGGCTCAGTGCTTGTCCTGTCCGTCGGCTCCGTCATTTTCAGTTCTTAGCTGTGAAGCCTTCGGACCCAGTGACTGATTGGCAGCATAATCGACTGCAATACTATCGTGCTGACCTGACGACGAGTTCGACTGTGCTCCAGATTTCTTTCCATAGCTCTTTGGACTTCCTGACTGCTGCTTTCTCTAACAGTGTCGTAGAGATAGAGTGGTGCCGTTGCCCTGGTTGCGGATGTAGTCTAAGGGACCTGCTCGGAAGTGTGCCTCGCAAGCAACGCTCGAGAATTTTCGTTTAGCCTGCGTTCAACCAGTACGAATGCAAATCTCTCTCTCTCTCTCACACCTTTACAATTGGTTTGTTTGGAGGTAAAAGAACGATTGCACAAGCAGAATTCGGCGCGTGAAGTGGCGCGTCCGGGACTTTCTCGGCGCCGGAGCTTCTGTTGCAGCTGCGTAGTTGCGACTGCCTCTCGATCAACTGCATCAACATCAAACCAACCACACCATCATCTGTGTGCCATATCCGCTTGAAACTCTCGCAGAATTGAATAGTAACAGCGACTTGATCAAGTTTGCGCCCACCACGGACACAGAATAAGTGACGCCGCTCAACATGTCGGACGGCAGCATTTTGAAGGCGGATAAGGACTTCACCAAGGAAGTCGATGCTGCCATTCCGGAAGCCGAGAAGATCGCAAAGGTATGATCATCATCTTCGGAGGGTTGCCGCGACCTATGCTGACCAAATCTACAGCATGGCCAAACACAACAAGCGATCGACAAGCTGCTCAGCTTGGAGAAGCAAACACGCCAGTCCTCAGACCTTCCATCCACATCGCGCCTACTCGTCGCCATCTGCGCCATATCCAAGGGATCGGGAGACTGGAGTCTGTTGAATGAGCAGGTGCAGCTACTCAGCAAGAAGCATGGACAGCTCAAACAGGCCATCACCAAGATGGTGCAAGTCGTCATGGAGTTCTTGGACGACACGCCGAGCACTGAAGTTAAGATGAGCGTCATTGAGACCTTGCGAACTGTAACGGAAGGCAAGGTATGGCACAATTCAGAGCTTCAAGAATGGCCATAGATGAACTGACATGAAGAATCGCAGATCTTCGTTGAGGTGGAGCGAGCTCGCGTGACACGAATACTTTCCAATATCCAGCGATCACAAGGCAAGGTGACTGCTGCCAAAGATACACTCTGCGAACTGCAGGTCGAGACCTTTGGTTCCATGACGCGAAGAGAGAAGACCGAGTTCATCCTTGAACAGGTGGCGCTCTGTATTGAGGATGGCGACTGGACACAAGGCGGAATCCTGTCGAGAAAGATCAGCACTCGCTATTTCGCAAGGAAGCCCAAGAAGAGCGCTGAGCAGATTGAGAAGGAGCGAAAAGAGAAGGAAGAACGAGAGCGTATGCGATCAGATGGAACGATAGGCGAGGCCGAGGAGCCAGAGGATGATGACGTGACAGATCTCAAGCTTCGATATTACGAACAGCAGATCACCCTCGCGAAGCACGAGGATAAGTACCTCGAAGCCTGCAAGCACTATCGACAAGTTCTGGACACTGGAGCTGTCGAGGACGATCCCGACAAGCTTCGCGCAGCACTTCAACGCGTTGTCTACTTCATCCTCCTTGCACCATACGACAACGAGCAGTCCGATCTGCTGCACCGCATCGCACAAGACAACCGGCTATCCACGTCATGTCCCAAAGAAGCTGAACTGCTGAAGCGCTTCACTGTACCCGAACTCATGCGCTGGCCTGCGATCCAGTCCAATTTCGGAGAGCACTTGTGCGGTACAGATATCTTCTCGAACAAGGAGAGCCCGAAGGATCCGAAAGCACACCAGCGTTGGTTGGACTTCCGCAAGCGTGTCATTGAGCATAATGTACGCGTGATCGCCAAGTACTACACTCGCATCCACTTCTCGCGACTCACATCACTTCTTGACCTTCCAGCCCAGGAAACCGAGAAGTACATATCCGACCTCGTCACCAGCAAGACAATCTACGCACGAATCGACCGGCCAGCACAGATTGTCAGCTTCGAAAAGAAGCGAGACGCGGATGAGGTGCTGAACGAGTGGAGTGGCAATATGAAGTCGCTCCTTGGTCTGTTAGAGCGCATTGACCACCTGATCACGAAGGAGGAAATGATGGCAAGGATTCAGCCAAAAGAGATCAAGGGTAAGGCTTAGAAGGCCGAGACACGCGTATACAAGTCTGTTCACAGATGGTCATGGACGAAAGAAAGGCGGAATGCCATTGATTTGGGTCGACCATTTCAGCGCGATGCTAGACCCGGATCTGATGATGATGACTGGTGTTTGGTATGAGCATAGCACGCTTACAGCAGGGCTAGGAGGGCGAAATTGCTACAGGAGCCATTGGGCCTGGGAGGAAATTCGGGAGAGCCGCATTATGCATTATGTGTAGAAATAGTGCGCGCATGCTGTAGTATAGAGTCAGACAATACGACATCTCAATACGAATGCTCACCCTCCCCATGAGATTCCGCTTGCAAGCCATGACAACCAATGTCAAGCTGTAGGAGATTTCTTGGAACCGCATGGCCTGCATGTATTGATCAGGTTCGCAACTGCGTCAGCAGAGCTAGCAATTTGTGCATTGCGAGTCTTAGGTACCGCCCTACAAAGCATCTGAGCACTACTACTGCCTGATCGAGATGTCCGCACAAGGCTGATTCCTCCCCGTGCATTGCTAGGACAACATTGAGTCTCTATCACGAATGGCGTCCTATGGCCTCCTCCCATTCTGCCACGTCTCATGCCCAGTCCCTCCACCACACCAATCTGCGTCTATCCCTACCACTCCTTATTCTGCCTAACCCTAGTCCTAATCCCGCCAGGCGGTTTCTTTAAAACCATCCACAACATAATGCTCGTCGCCAAAGATAACGAGAACCACGTAAAAATATACTGCGTATGGTTATTCCTCAAATTCACTTCGGGAGGTCTTCCAATCGGGATACCCTTCTCTTGTCTCCTGTACGTTTCCAATAAATCACTTTTCATCGTCTCTTCAATCCACACGGCTTGTGAACCAGAATGTTCCGCCATTTGATATACGTCTGGAAAATACCATTTTCCTTTTGAGGGATCGTTGGAGGGTGTGAACATGTTCTTTATCCAGGGTTCGCGGAGTAAGCCTTGAACTACGACTTCGTCATTTGGAAGGCCTTCTGGGCGGGAAGATTGGGAGGCTTTGTCTTTGGGGATCCAGCCTCGGTTTATGAGGATTCTGGTATCTGTGTCGGAGTTGTCTTTGAATTGGCCTGATCGGTCGAGTGGTGTGACTACCAGGTATCCGTCTTCTCCGTCGAAGAGGCGCGGTCCGATTAACATTTCTTTTTCGTGCATTAGTCGGCCTCGAGCGTAGACTCTTCTGTAATCGAAGTCTTTTATCGCGTCAGGGTCGATTCGTGGGGGGAGAGGTAAGGGATCACGGATTAAGCGGTCTTCAAATTTGGCTATGAGGTCGGTTTTCCATCCTAAGCGTTGAACTTGCCAGCAGCCTAGGATGAATGCCGTGATGGGGATTGTCGCGAGGATTATTATGCCGACTTTGTTGTGTTTACGGCCCGAGCGAACGAGGGTGGGTGGGTTGTCGACGATTGATGTGAAGCCTGGTGAGTCTGCTGGGTTGGCATATGAGCGGCGTTGTTGGCGGAGGAGATGGGAAGGTCTGAGGCGTGTTCGCTGTTGGCTGAGGCACCGTGTGCATATCCATGAAGGCCGATGGAAGCTGGAAGATGATGTCGTCCTTCTGAAGCTTGTGGGTAGCTCGGCAATGATGCGCCGTAATAATCGTGAGCCCTCCATCTCTGTGAATGTGGATGTGAATGATTGAGACGAAGTCACATGCTTCCCGTCTGGTTTGGTGACTAGGGTCTTACTGTATGCTTCGCATCGTCAACTTCAGCCTTCACGTCGCAATCAGTACCCACACGACTTCGAATTCTTTGGCACTCCTAATGCTGCGAAGATTGTTCTACGAGCTATGCTAGTCTAGTGTACCTTCAGAATGCTGGTCTCATCATCCACCTTCTCCCAGATTCTCACGTTGCTACTCCCCTGGGACCGAATGCCCTCCCACAGGCTGGGCAGAACCGGAGGTGCATGAAATGCTAAGCGCCGTTTCGCAGAGCTATGCAATCTGCATGCACTGCATATGTCCTTCGCTCAGAAGAACGCCAGCCATCCGATTTCTCAGTACGGCTACGGCACAGTAACCGCACGAAGTCTAGAACCACAATCGTACAGATGGAACTCTGAGACCTACGTCGGTGCGTTTCAGCAAAGAAGAGGATGAGTTGCTTCTAAAGCATAGAGGGGAAGGTATGGAGTTCGATGCCATTGCAAAACTCATGCAACGAGGCAAGCCGAGCGTTCAGAGCCGATTCTGGAAGTTGATGTGAACAAAACACCCGCCCAAAGGGCTTTTCAGTGACGCTGAAGATCGGCTCCTCTACGAGCGTCGCATGTTGGGACACATTTTCAAAGATATCGCCAAAGAGCTTGGACGTTCATATCAAACTGTTGCGAATCGCTTCCACTTCATAGGCGGTCCGAGAAATATACGCCACTATAAAAGAGAAATGCCTGAGCAAGACTCTGCTCTATTTTTGGCAGAGAATGATTCTCTGATCATGCAACGAAAAGCTGAGGGTGCGACAGGCATTCAAACAGCCCGAGAACTGCGGATGGAAAGCCCGAATGTTCACATTAGCGGTCGCTAATCACTGGAGACAACTTCAGCTGCGACGCAAGATTCCCCTGTCTGAGGAGCCACATGTACCAGTCAAAGCGGAGCTGGCGCAACGCATAATCGAGCTGAGGGCGGCGTGCAAAAAGTTCAGGGCGATTGCTATTCTCGGGAGATGCTCCATCACCCGCGTTGAGAGCATATTTCACGTTTACAATAAAAAGCGAGACATCAACCTCGACGGTGTTCTTCCAAGCGTCGATTCAGACCAAACTCGCACTTTGCTGAACACAAAAGATGGTCAACAACTGACCTACCAGCAAGTCGCTCAGGAGGTGCAAATTCCTCAGTCTAGTGTAGATGGTCTTCATCGAAGGCAGAAAGCGGCAGACCTGCACAAACACGGACGAAGGTGGACCCCCGAGCAAGACGAGAAAGTGTTGGGATTGGCAATGCAGAATGGTCACGATTGGAAAAGGCTCTGTTTGCAAATGCCAGATCGGACCAGAAGAGGCATAGAATGGCGCTGTTACAAAATCAAGCGCGACAGGGCTGGACTTGCAGAGCAGAAGCTCTGAGAATCTGGGCAGCGTCACAATCGCTGGATCAATATGTGGCTGCCCAAGACTTGTAGTCAAGGCAAAGGAAGTGTAGAACAGGTGAGCACATCTTCGTCCTTATTGCTCTGAGCCGTGTGTATGTATGGGCGAACGATGTCAGCGTTGCAAGTTCGCTGGAAAGAAGGCTTTGGACGTGACTCGAAGGGTCGTGGTGTGGCATTCGATGTGGCATTCGATGTGGCATTCGCATTCTCTTCCAGATAAAGAGAAGTGCTTGTTGGAGACATTTCAAGACTCTTTCCCGTTTGAAACATGCATGTGGACGGCCAACGGCGCCTACCCGAACGCGACAAGGTTGACGTGCGACTGCTTCACTTACACCGCTCCTCCTCAGCTGGATCTCACTTGCAACTTCAGCTACATATCGTTTCTCGAACTCCCTGCCACATATGCCAGCACATCATCGACCTAGAACACGTCGTTCAGCTCAAGCGCCTGTTGGTCGCCTCCCAGTGGGAACTCCTTCGCTTGCTAAACACATCGCGGAGCCCAAGACAGCAAGATCAAACAACTCCCATAGCGACAACGACACTCCAACCAACACTGCCTTCAATACAGCTGCTATGTCTGATGTCGAGAACCACGAGTCCGCAGCTGCTCGCGCTGAGGCTAAGCTGCGTCGCCAGCAGGAGCGCATCCAGCAAGCCGATCCGATGAACAAGCCTGTTGAAAAGCCGCGTCCGTCACGCAAGCAAGCACAATGGAAGCCGCTCGACTTGAGCGATCTGATGCCGCCGCCGCCGCTTCCCAATGTCGACGAAGTCCGTGTCAACCGATATCCAGCACAGTCGCGAGACACTTCATTGTCGCGCTCAATGTCTAGCTTGTCGCAACAGACCGCTGCCACAGGAGGTATTGAGATGGACCGCAACGACTCGGCCACTATATACGACACTGCAGGCTTTCAAATGTACACAGGTCGCCGGCGCACGCGACAGGCAATGACAGACCAGAGCTCAAATACCGAGCCGCCCGTCCACGACAAGCCGAAGACTGTCGAGGCAGAGTATGATCAGGACGAGATCCTCAAGGTGTTCAAGAAACAACTTCCAGGATTAGACTATCTTACTACCAACGCTGGCATGGCTGACGGTGAAGTTCACTTTGTACAGCACCCCAATGGCGATGTGTCTGCGCGGATCTGGTCAGCCAAGGACTACGAGTGGTGTCCGATAGGCCACTTCTCCAACATCCGCAAGAAAGTCGAAGGTCAGCTAGCAGGTGATAGACTGAAGGGCGAGACAGCATATCAAAAGCTTCAGCAAAACACCCTCGCCTACTTTAGGATACTCTCAAAACAGCGAGAGGCGCTAGCTATGGGAAAGGCGTTTGGCCAAAATGAGATCAAACAGGCACTCCCGGAGCCTCCACAGCCTGTGTTCCTCAACCCCTTTGCCAAAACCGAGGACCCATTTCACGTGAGTTGGAATCTTGGACATAGCCTCGCTTTAGCAAATGATTGAAATAGGTTGCTGATCAAAATTTACAGGTATCGCAAGCGTCCTCTGCCATCAAAGCAACAGCGAAGCCTTACGAGCCTCTCGGAACTTTTAACACAATCTCTGTAGGCCCGCATCACAGTGATCCTGCCACTCCGACTTCACATTCTCGACGTGAGAACACCATGCTGCCCGAAGTCCGATCTGCAATGCTGGATCAGCTTCACCAGCTCGGCGATAGAGCATCCAAACGCAGCATGAGCAACATCAATATCGCGAATCTCTCCCGAACAGTCTTGAATGACCCCTACCAACAGACCGACAACAGCGAATACGGTGAGGAGCATACGTCGCCGCCGTTGTCGATATCGATGCAGTATTCAAGACCGCGACCCGCTACGAACAGTTCATTTCCTGTTGCCATCAGCCATGCTGGTGAAATCAAAGCGCCTACTGCCACACGACGTGGCATATTCAATGCTGAGTTCGAGGGGATGTGCGCTGGCTGGCGAGACTTGCAGCTTGAACAAGAGCAGACCGAGCGGAAGACCAGCGTTCTCACGAATGGAAGCGTCCCTGATGTTGGCTATGAGAGGCAGACTCCAACGACTTACAACACGGAGCCGATAGGATCTGGAAAGCCCACGGGTAAACCCCATGACGTTGAATTGAATGATTGGTGGACATCTGGACAAAAGTTCGCTCGTCAAGGTGCGCCTCCCAATAACGTCCTCTTTAGTTCGATATTGACACAAATTACAGAGGAATTTTATCGTCACATCATAAGCACGGCGCCGCCCAAGCCAAACACAGCTGCGGCTTTGTCAACGCCGCAAAAGACTTCCTTTGGCACACCGGTCACGCAGCCGCGCATCATCGGGGCGTCAATGGGAAATCGAGGCAATGCTACAGCACAGAAGGATGCCATTCCTGACGCAGAAAAGGTCGACATCACTCGACTCCTGATCGCCGTCTACGAAAATCTTGCATCCTATACGCAAGGCCCGAACCGCCGCGACTACTGGAGTCGTTGGTCTCAACCGCCTGAGTGGTGCGTTGACCGTAGTCCCAAGGGTAATGAGTCCTTCTTCGATAGCGTTTGGGGTCAGCCTCCTGCTCGCGTCGGTAGAGATCCCAGATATCGTAACACGCCAGGGGAGTTGAGATTTGGAGGCTTCTCTCCAGGCTATACACAACAGAGCTCTGCTGCTGTGGGCAGTCCGGGTGCTGTCAAGGGTACTACAGCCAGTCTCGGCAGCGTGGGAATGGGAATGGCTGGTGGTTCTCTTGGGCGCCTGGGATATGGTAGCTCCAGATTCTAGGAGGATATCAATCCGAAGATGGGATCCGATGTGCTCAGTTAGGGCGTTGCTGCGGCAGCTTCGTTGACGCCAAGTCATGCAAGCCTAGATTCTGAAAACAGGCTCGCTCGCGCTCTGCAAATCTGCGTGCCGTCTGACGCTCGATTGGAAGAGGTGACGAAATATGACAGTGCAAGGTTCAAGAGGCACTTTGTTCGGCGAGTCGAAAACTTCGACTCACAGCGCGAGTTTTTCCTATGCGAAAGCAAAACGAGGCGGTGACACGCACCGACAGAACCTAGCATACCTAGTCAGATCACCAGGAAAGTCGTAGCAAGAAATTTTTCAACAATGGCTTGCTCGGTCGGAAACAGAAATGTTCATGCATCGAGGAATTCTGACTTCATTGACGTCGTAATCCAAGCCTCTCTCGATCATGAGACTTTTTTTTCGCTACATTCATCTATGCACATTTTCATGTCATGCGCCAAAGTGCTTCAGTCAGTCAATCAATCAAGAAGGAACAAAGTGACAAGAACAATGCTGTGCAAAACGCTCATGCCCAACTAACTCTTAGTTCGGCTCCGCACTAAAGGTTGCCAATATCTGGAGTCGGATATCTACCGGCAGGTGTAAGGCCAGTGGCCCCCGATGGCACCATGCCTCGACCTCTGCCGCGCCCTCGACCGCGACTTGACATTCCCACGCCGGGTAGCGAGAAGTCAGGATTTGCTGAAAGAATGACGTCTTCTTTTCTCCTCATCGCCGCACTGGCTGAGCTGACGCCACTATTGCCGGCGCCTTGGTATGCTGCTGGTCCGAGAAAGTGACCACCTCCTTGCCCTCCTGGTCCCGGTCGCCAATTTGGGTTGATGCCTCTTTGGCTGACAGATGTGAAGTGGGAGGACTCTGAAGCCTCACCTGGACTCCTGGCTCCATCTGGGATGGGCTCGAGGAAGCCGCTCGGGTACTGTGCTGATGCAACGTCTGAGCCGGCTTGTGAGAGGGCTCTCTGCGGTGATGCCGAGTTGTCGGAATGTCGTTGTTGTTCTAGAGACGAGTCGCTATTGGAGTTGTTAGTCGTGGGTCTCCCTTCTTCATCGATGCCGTTCAAGACAACAGTCTGAGCAGGACTCAGATGGTCGTGATTGCTTGCCACTGGAGTGGTTCTTGGACTTGATGTGGGTGTGGGGAGTTGGGTTGGGGATTGCATACGATATGGCCCATTGTGGTAGTTCTGCGGCTGCGAAGGACCAGGTGTCAGAGCGCCGGGGATACCAGAGTCGCGACTGGATGAGTGTTGTGGGTAAGGATCTGGATCTTGTGCAAAGCGAGGATCGACGTCTTCGTAATATGTCTCGCTGCCCGCTCGATGCCGTCGTGGAGACTGACGGTCGTGGTGAGAACCCATGGTCGGCGAAGCAGGCACGGGTGATAGTGGAAGTGCTCGACTTGAAGGGGCTGCGGCAGATGAGTGAGGGTCGGAGGATGAAGTGCCGGAGCTCTCTATGGTTGCTCGTGACATGCCGGCAGCCGTTTGTCCCGCCGATGGCGCTAGTGGTGAAGGTTGCTGCTGCCACTGTTGCCGCGGTGGATGGTAGGTGCTGAAAAATCATCAATACTGCTTGTGTGGTCATCAGATGTGATCAAAACTTACTGGTCGGAGTATGTGCTCGAAGGCGAAGCCAAAGGCTGTCCATTCTCTATGCCATTGCCGTCTCTCAGCGGGCTTGGCGGCTGGTGACCTTGACCTTGCTCGCCCAGTTGCAGGTTGATCATGCCTGCAACATCACCATCACTGTCTCTCAAACCATACTCATTCTCACCATAAGCTCGTGCTGGGCTTCGAGTGCCATTGCGCTCGTCCATCTCAATGGCTTGCCCAATAGGCATTGCTGGCCCTGCTACGAACTGATCATCCATGCGAGGAGCTTGTGGGATCTCGACGTGTGGCGAATTTGCGCGCTCGGAACTGTAGTAAGGATCAATATCATATCCGGGAGGAGGCATCGGACGCTGAGCAGGGTGCATTGGCATGCCACCTCGCATCATGCCTGGCGGTGGACCATAACCTCGTCCCCGACCACGGCCATTGAAGCCTGGAGGTGGCGGCGGGCCATAGCCGCCATAGCCGCCTCTGGGACCAAAAGCGCCCCTTGGAGGACCAAAGCCACCGCGTGGAGGACCGTAGCCTCTCGGAGGGGGGCCGTACCCACCCCGGCCTCGCGCATACCCATTCGGAGGGAGGCCATTCGGTCCGTATCCATTCGTGCCATTAGATCGTTGGCCCAAGGATCCCTGGGAGCCTTGATGTCTGAGACCTGCAGCTGCCATGCCCGCAGCTCCAATGTCTGCTCCGGGAGGTATTGGGTTGCCATATTGGTCACGACTTGGGCGCCTATACATGTCATTACTTTCCTGACTCGGCCGACCTGGCATCGGAGGCATGGGCTCGTGATCGTAAGGTCGTCTGCCACCGTTTGAGCTGGCGCTTCGAATGCTGGGAGCACTAGGATTCAACGGTGTTCTGTCACTTTCGTGTGTATCCTGCCTCTTCATCTCGAAAGTTGCAAAATTACCGCCGCCCTTGTCGACTGCAGTGCTTCCGCTCATGGGAGGAGGCGACTCAGCTTTTGGAAGTGAATCGGCCATTTCCGTGTTATTCATGCGTTGCTGTGCCAGACTCTCGTAGTAGTTCTGTCCATTCATGTCTGCGTTTTCAGCTATTCGCTTCTTGCGTGCTTTCCGGCTGACAAGTGTTCTCCGCATGGCACAGGTCACTATGCTGCTACCAATGATGAGAATGGTAGCGCCAAGCACGATCCAGCCGCCCCACTGCAAGTGCGGCACGAACAACAGGATGTCGACCAGAAAGGCCAGCAGAGTGATGAGCAGCGTGGGAAAGGTGAGGATCAAAAGCGCGAGGAGGTATCGGGGCGAGTGGCTCGGGCCATGAAAGTGTGCTGCGACAGCGAGGGCGAAGCATATCAAGCATAGCAACGCGGCTATGGGGTGGACGATAAGGATGGAGGACAGACTATGTCGTGCAGAGGAGGGCAGCGAGAAGTCATCGGCTTGGTCTGGGCCTGAGAAAAGGCCATCTGTTCGCGGGGGCGTGAGAATGTGGGTTTCTGGGTTGGGTAGGAGGATCAATCGCACCTGTGCTGTATCCTATGCGTGGTCCCACGCACGTACTGCCTTTGCAGTATCCCAACACTCCGAAATTGTAGCCCTGATAACTGCCCAGCGGGATGCCTTCGATGACGGGAGTCGATAAGGTGCTCAGTAGCATCAGCACGAATGCGAGCAAGAATATGACGCTCAGAGGCGTGGCCGGTCGCAGCAGGCCCATGTTGGGCGAGTGGCTGGCTGTAGATTCAAGCGAATGTATGTAGTTGGAAGAATGGGCGCCTCACTGGCACGCCGCCAGCACGGGCGGTGGATGCGACGTGGTGGGCGTGTATTGACGATTGAACAATTTGAAGGCGAAGTTGGCGAAGCTGGCACGGTGCTGCGGTCGGTGATGATGTGTAAGCGTATGCTTAACCGCTGGTCCCTGGGCTTAATAGCATCGGCCCATGCGCATGCGCTGCCCAAGTCAATCAATTAATGGCCTCGTTATGGGAGTTGGTATGTTGCGCGCGCGCGTTGGTTGCTGGCCGCATGCATACCGTCGTTCTCCTATGCTGGAGGTACTTCTGCTTGACCGTCGCTAAGGAAGTGCCGCGCTGCCAACGATTGGATGATGCAGCAGAAAGGTTGCCTTCCCGCGGGCTCGGCGGATGCGATAACAAAGTATCAGTACCTAGATGGATATGGCATCATGTTGTACAGTCTACAGCACCTAGGTAGATACTGTATGATATTGTACAGTCTACAGCACCTACTACAGCACTCAGGCAGATACTGTATAATATTGTACAACCCACAGTACGCAGGACTGTATCATATTGTACAGTCTACAGCACCTACTACAGCACTCAGGCAGATACGGCATCATGTTGTACAGTCTACAGTACCTAGGTAGATACTACTGTATGATATTGTACAGTCTAT
Source organism: Pseudocercospora musae (assembly GCA_001578225.1). Lineage (NCBI taxonomy): Eukaryota > Fungi > Ascomycota > Dothideomycetes > Mycosphaerellales > Mycosphaerellaceae > Pseudocercospora > Pseudocercospora musae. The sequence continues at coordinate 82,777 of LFZO01000020.1, read as the reverse complement.
AGCACCTACTACAGCACTCAGGCAGATACGGCATCATGTTGTACAGTCTACAGTACCCAGGACTGTATCATATTACACAGTCTACACTACCTAGGACTGTATCATCTTGTACAGTCTACAGTACCCAGGACTGTATCATATTATTATCATAGACAGCACGCAGTAATGTCCGAGCCTCGAGCAGGTCCATATCCATATCGCTCTCGTGAGTCTCGTCGGTGCGCCTCTGCGTACGCCGAAATTGGCAAGCCAGCCATCCCAGGTGAAATCAAGGAAACCCATGTCCGCCGCCGCCGCCGCCACCACCGCCATTGCTCGGAGCTATCCTCACAAGAAGCGCCGAAAACAATGTTCCCACGAGCACAAAGCCCAACACGGCCAGCAAGATATCCAGCCTTCTGTAGTCCCGCTGATAGAAGATCGAGAAGCGCGGGAACTGCGTGATACTGAATCTGGCCAGCGAGCCGATTTGATACATGGAAAATCTCGCGGCCCTGCCACCAGCTTCTGGGTTCGAAGACCCGCTTTCCATTGTACCATAATAATGCAGCCATTCGTCTGCGTGTGCGCTCCGTAAGCTTGAACCGTCGTCGACATCGCTTCGAGACGAGTAGTCGGGCATTCGGAATTGGACAGGACTGCCACCGCTATCGTACGGGAAGCAAGCATTGCAAGTGCTTCCGCTCTGGCTCAGTGCACACTCGGGCCATTCTTCTGCCGTGACGTCTGGCTCTTGATGAGCATCTGCTGAGTCGGCCATAATTTTATGCTGATAAGTGTAGATACAACGAGGACGGGATGCCGCACGTCAGCCATGCATAAACAAGCCTGCTTCCTTTGCTTCCTGTCTGTCAAGCACACGTACAGCCTTATCCTGCTGCTGCATGTCGCTGCCAAGGGGACAGTACGTACTCTGCCTTGGAAGCCAAGTGCAACCATGCAGCCGCCATGGCAATCCCCTTCCATTTATACTGCCTGTCCTTCAGCACCCACGACTTGCTCAAAATCCACAGCCCAAGCCAGCCACGATCCTCTCGTTTCCTTCACCAGCCTTCTCCCCACATCAACCAGATCGCCAAGCATGATAGGTCGACCAAAGTCCTCAAACACATTGATCTCAAGTCTGGCATTACTCTTCCACTTCCGACGAATCCACACTCTGACGGCAACTTTCGTAGTCTTCGGCGTCCCGAAAAAGGACTTCTTCCAAGATCCGACCTCGATGAGAATGGTTTGGAGAAGGTTCTTCTCGACGACTTCGTAGATGGCTGGGACTTTATTGCCTGCTGAAGTGGCTGTCGTCTTGTTGTCGACGCTGTTGCTGTTCCTCGCTGCCATTTTCTCGTCAATATGTTTGAATTTCGTTTCCAAGAATGAGGAAGGAACATGAGAATCTTGTGTCAATCAGTGAGGGAGGCCTCTGAGCCAAGCTTTTTCAATCGTCACTATTGACTTCCTATAGTCAACCATATTTCATGGATCAGCATCAGCCAAATCTTGCTTATACCGTTCTTTGGCCCTTTGCTGGCTTTCTCTAAAGTCCACATGTGGTGCCGGGTATCCCAATTTCTCAAACTCCTCCTTACTCAACCGATTATATGGATCGAAAACCTCTTTGCCCGTTAGATCTTTCAGCTCAGGTACCCATTTCCTGATATAGTCGCCTTCTTTGTCACATTTCTCTGCCTGGATGACGGGATTGAAGATCGTGTAGCTTGGCTCCCAACCTTGCGTGTTATTGCTCAGGTCCCAATCGATCAGGTGCTCGGCAAAGTAGCGTTCGCCTCGTCGGTAATCTATTAGCATGTTCGCTCGGAGGTAGGACGATGTGTTCATGCGGAGCCGATTGTGCATGTACGCTTCGGTATTGAGTTGTCGCATGCCCGCATCAATGAATGGCATCCCGGTCTTCCCCTCGCACCATTTCTTCCAGCCTTCTTCGTCGTCTTCCCACCGCACGAAGTCAAATTTGAGGTTGTTAGGAAGATTCATGTTCGTGTGTGGCTTTATCACAGTCATCTGTCGATAAAACTCACGGAAGACGAGTTCGCGAACCCAGGAGTCAATACCTCGATCTCCCTCGTCGAAGTGAGCCCCGTCATTGGCTTTCTTCGCTTCGTCGAGAATCTCACGTATCGAAATGATGCCTGCCGAGATGTACGCAGAGAGCCTACTTGAAGGATCGCCAGCGGGTTCCGATCGATGTGCTGCGTAGTTTTTAACCTTCTTTTGCAAGAACATCTTCAACCTTTCCATGCCTGCCTCGTGTCCAGCAGGCCAGAGCTTTCGAATCCGTTGCTGCTCATCTTTGCTCGAGAACTGCTTGCTTTCAGGCAGTCCCGGCACTTTGGTATCTGCAATGTCCTTCCACTCTGCAATCGTCTTCTTAGCATTAGCTTCTGGCTCGCCCACGAGATCGAGAAGGAAAGGATCCGACTTCGTTTCCGATAGCCATGCTTTGTGGTATGGCGTAAAGACCTTCATCGGTCCTCCCCCGCCGCCAGTCAGCTCGCCAGGCACCATGATGGTCTGATCATGAAACAGCTCGAAGCCGACGCTTTCGGCTTGCAGATGTTTGGCGACTTTGATATCTCTGCGCAGCTCGTCCACTTCGTATTCGAAGTTGGCATAGACGTGGCTAATGCCATGTTCCGTAACGAACTCCTCTATGAGGTCTGTCTTGTGTCCTCGCTCTTCAGCTGTCACGATTGCCATGGGAATGTTCTTCTTCGTGAGCTCATCCTTCAGCAGCTGCAAGCTCTGCAAGATCAGGTCTGATCTAGCAGGAGATGTGCCGTGCCATTCGAGGTCGCCAGGAGAGTGTAGATACAGGGCTACCAGACTTCCGGTGCCCTCTTTAACTTTCTTCGAGGCAGCATGCAACGCCTTATTGTCCTGCATGCGCAAATCTTTGCTTCGGAACCAGTGGAGTACATTGTTCGGCCTGCTTTTGGATGAAGTAGATTCAAGAAGCTCTACGAGCTGATTGTAAGGCGGGTTCTCGTCGATCTCTTTGGCTCGTTTCGTCGATGGATGCTTGAGGACATCCTCGCCAGAAGCCGATCGAGCATGCTTCTTCGGAGCCATTGTGGATGGACGAGAGGAAAAGGCGCGTGTCTTGATGTTTGGCTTTCGTGCCTTTGCCGCAGATTGCACAATGAATGCGGTTGGGAGCTCTAAGGACAGTCCTTCGCAGCTAGGGTGAATACGCGTAGCGAGAAGAGTGAACATAACGAAAGGCAAACCAGCTTCTCACCTCGCGTGCCTACATTATTATGGCTTCACACGCTTCCGCGCTACGTGACGCTCGCCTTCATCATCGGATTCTGCTTCCCCACTAGAGATCAATTAAGGTCGTGTCCTGCAGATGCATCTCAGATCGGATCTACTGGAGACATCCGCGCTGGAGAATGAGGCTGAAGTTGTCATTGGTCCGTGCGTGCCGGTTGGGATGACCGGCTTCATGAAAAGAACATCCGCCTAAACACAGTTGCAGAAATCCATCATGACTCGCAGTAATACCAGCTTCAAGTTCAGTGTTCGATGCATTTCGACGGCGTGTCCCGGTGCCCCTACAGTCACAGCCTCCCATAAATCCTGCAGGATGTTCTTGCTTCATGCCAGCACGTGACTCAGGATGCATTATGTCAAGACCTTATGTATATCTTGAAGGCGTCCTGAGGAATCTCTGAAGCTCCTCTGTGGACGACATCAGTCGAGACGAAAGGCCTTGCATAGAAGGTCTCAGGACTGGTGTGGATGTTGAAATAGCTTGGTCGATGCCGCATCCTGAAGGTGCCTATTGGGACCGTGGAGACCGGGGTAATCGGGATTATTTAGAGCCTGCGATAGAGCTGGGGTTCACACAGGGGGAGATGAAGATGCGAAGTCGTGAGTACACGTAGGGTTTGATCATCGCAATCATCTCGTCGTATCTCATGCTGTTCTATTCTATGATTTCACATACTTGCTCCTCGCCGTCAGTCTCGGACCGTGCAGATTAAATACTCAGGGTGTCCGAGTCAACGCCAGGCTGACAAAACCAAGAGACTGCTCGCCCAACCAAATGTATCTCTCTTTCATAAACATCGCAGGCGGTAGGCCGACTACTCCACAAATTCTCCAAACATAGGTGCGATGGCGGGGCCCAGGAATGGTACTGTCACGAACGTGGCCATCGGTGTGACTCGCTCCTGTGCTGACCACATGTCTGTCAATATCGCTCCTCCCATGTTGAGTGCAGGGCTGCCTAAAACTTCCTACCGAGAATCTCGTGATCGTCAAGGCGGCGATATTATTGCCGAAGCCTGCGCCAAGATTGAAGACTGCAAATAGCGGCATACCAGTCAAGTACACAGCTCTTCGTCCACAGGTATCACCACATGGTGCGGCTATCATGGGACCATACACCAGGCCTGCGACGTTGAGGACACAAGTTAGCAGTGCAACTTCTGCGGAAACTCCCAGATCTTGCATGGTGCTATCTCGTCCAGGTGTACTGGGCCGTCATTGAATTCGATTATGCTCGGTATCGCCGTGTGCCATAATTTCTTCGATCTCGGCCAATTTTGAGGATTGTCCACATCTTCTGGGCCGTCTATCCCGATCGTCCACCTGTGTCTCCGCCTTTGATTGCTGCACGTCCGGAGTTGACGGAGCCATACTCGTTCGATTTGATTGTTTCTGAGATGCTCCCGACTCCTTCTCCTCGTCGTGACTACTCATGTTCGCGGCTCGTATTGTCATTTCTTCGAGGCATATCCACCGATCGTGTATACAGGGTGCCAGCATGAGATGACCTGACACGAAGGAAATTGTGCAATGCAATACCTACTCAATCATCGCTGTTGAAAGACTTGGGGACTGCCTCAAAGCGGCTGGCTGGGCGAGTTCCGATCATCGTCATGGCTGCACGCCAGCGAAGCATATTCTTTCGCGTAGCTTTAAACATCAACAAGTCTGATCTTCATCTCTCTCCTCGACCACGATGGTATCGAAGTTACGGACCGAGTCGTATTGGACATTTGCCACTCTGTGCGTAGAGAGCCAGCACACTTGGTGCTTTTGAGGCATTGCTGTTTGCTTTGTGGTCTCCTCATGCTCTTCCTTATGCTCTCGGCCCTGCATTGCGCCGTCACATCAAATTTCCAGTCGACCTTGCCGTAACGAGCCCATGTATCTCACGGTCGCAAGCTCTCGTCCGCGGGATAATAGAGCAAGAACAATACAGCGTGCAAGAGGCTGGGATAATTCAGTTCTGATGGAGGGGACCGCCAAGAAGACGAAGCATGGATACCCTGGACTTCACCAGCGTCGGAGCTCTTGACAAGAGCCTTCAGGTTTTCATTGCATTATCAGGGTCGTCACTATGGATTTCGGTATCTCGCAAGGCCTTCTCGGTCTATTTCGTTCGGAGTCGCACCCCATGTTCCTCACATGCAAGCTCAAGGCTCCGGAAGACCAGCAGTCTTAACAATATCTCCCGCCAACAGAATAGGTTCCTTGTTGCTGAAGTTTGGCACATCGCTAAAAACCTGCTGCGCCGACTCATGCGTCAACGCCTTTTCAGCGTGCTCCCTGCTCTGCCAAACCAATGTAGTAGCAACTGAGTATAGCGGCTTGGAGCCAGGAGGGTGGCCGCTGCAAGTTATATCAGCTCGAGCACAGCATAAGAGAAGGTCAGGAACTGGAGTCGATCGAGCGTATACGCACCTCTCGAACTTGGCGACACTCCAGCCGATGAGGCCCAACTCCTTCCAGTGCTTGTCGACCAAAGGCATGTGGGTCTCGGTGTAGTACTTCATATCGAAAGTAGCATCATCCTCATTGGGATACATGACATTAGTGACGACAGGCATGGTTGAAGTGATCTAATGATGCAGATAGTTCAAGGTGTTCTTGTTTATGGATGTGCTTCACTGATCGGACCAGAGCGAAAGCATTTATATGAATTGCCCAGCTCAATTGAGCTTCGACACATCCAGAGAAGTTGCTCCGGAAAGCCCGCTATTGGTCCACATTTGAGTCGGGTCCGGATATCGCAGCTGTTAATGCAAGGAACGTGGGTGAGAAGGTAGGAGAAGAAGCAGTTCCGACATCCGAAATGATGATTGATGACAAGTGCTGCTTACGCTCAAGGTCTCACAGTCTCACTACTGCACAGAAGCATGCTCCGTGGTTCCCCAAAGTTTAATCAAGAGCTTCACCCTGTTTCGAGCCCACGTCGAGGCTTGGGCAAATGGCAGTTGTGATGTGAACGCATAAGCATTCTGGAGAAATTGAGGCTCAGCAATCAGCTCCCAAATCACGACCACGAGAACGATACGAGGTCCGATCGACAGACCGGTCGCAATCGATGAGGGCCATCAGCAATGCAGGTGGATCTGCTTTCGTTGATCATCTATGGAAGCTTGCAGCCTTGCACGAGAAGCGCCTCCTGGTTCGGTTGCTCATACCGCGTTGCAGCAACATCTGTCTCAACTCTGCCACTGGCGGCTGATTGGCTCACTGCTTATTCCACCTCATCCATCTCGTTCCTGTGCTCTTTCAAATCATGTATGTAGTACTTCCATTGCCGACTCGCCAAGAACTCTCTTCCCACCGAGCGTCTCCTGCCGGAAACGCCTCTGCACCTCATAGCCTGAGCCAGCGCAGCGTCCCTCGTTGCGATTAGATAGTATCGAATCCCAGACTGCAAGCACTGAGCATCCGCGCGGCACACAGTCCAATCAAGGAACAACGTTCTTAACTTCGACTCAGGAGCTGTCTGGTTCCAGACGTAATGACACAGTTCTGGCGTTGGCGATTCACCGTCAAAAGACAAGATAATTAACTCCTCAGCTACCATGTCGGAGAACTCAAAGTCGCCAAGATAGGTGCCCACCAGATACAATTCCACGTACCATAGTTGGACCTCCGCAGCAGTTGCTCGTCCTGGCGGACGAAGCATTTCGCCACTATGGCATGCCTCCAGCCAGGCTTCAAAGTGCGGACGCTGGAACTGACTGAGCTCGATGGGTCTACTGCCTGCCGCGCCCCAACGCACGCCCAGAAAGCATGCTGTTGAAGGATGTGGGAAAGTTGCGCACGGCATGTTGATGGACCGTAACAGTGGCAGCATCGATAGGCGCCAACATTGACTGTGCATATGCAGGCGAAGTCCGGCGTTCCTACTTGCTCGCGTATAGGTTTTGAAATCGACTCGTTTGTCGCTATTATTCAAGGTTCGGCCTGAGTGCTCAACGAAGACGCAAGTCTTAGATGCCTGCTCGGACAAGTCAACCTGAGGACATTCGAAATATACGAGCTGCGAGTGGTGCAGGAGCTGTGTTGAGCTGCGTGTCGCTGACCGCCATGTTGTTAGCCGGACGCCGCTGTGATATTCACCAAGCGAGGATGTAGAGATATTAGGGACAGAAGAGTAGTTAAAGCTAGTTCAGGATATGGGCTGCGTGTACCTCGCACCTTCCCAAAGATGCTGACCGGTGGGCGCGCCGCCTGATGCAGCTACCACCTTCCATATCGATTTCATAGTGGTCTTTTAATAAGTCTTTTCCGAGCCGAGCAGCACAGATGCGCATCTTCTCTATGCTCCTCCGCTGGCATGCTGGCCGTGTTGACATAATATGGACCTCTCGCTTGCCGCAAGTAAACATGCTCCCACGCAAGTTACCTTAGGAAGACCTGCGCTTCCAGGCCTGTTCTGTTCCCAACTCCTTCCGATGCTGCCACTGCACAATATACTCCAACATGCCCTGCCTCACCAACTCGCCTTCTTGACGCCAGGAATTCGACCAGCCAGCGCGTTCATTCGGAATTGATACTGGATCCATGTCAGCGTCTGAATCCATACCGTCCATATGCCCTCAACATACCCTAGCCATTCTGAAGTCTTGGAAGACACCTCGACCCTTACCGCCCATCATACATCGGTTCTTGATCTGCGTACTTCTTGTATAGCAATGCATCTGACTCAATTGAAGCTGCGCCTGCGCTCGCGTCCGTTGTGGCAATGATGTGTTCCGGATGAGGTATCGCAGTGCCTGTCGCTCGGGCTCGTTCTGTTCGAAGACTTTGCGCTTGGTATGGTCGCGCAGGATCTTATTGTTGATGAAGCATGATATGTCGAGCTTCTTCGACCGGAAAGCTGCGAATTTGGTCATGACTGCAATGGACGGGCGGCGATGAGTTAGGGACCATTGAACCACCACGAAAACAGCAATGCCAAGGAGCATCTAAGTATGCACGGGGGTCTCCGTGCGGCTGATCGTCCCGCCATCCGATCTCCGAAAGTGAAGAAGAGCGCCACGACGTCACACTCAAGGCACGAAGCAGGAATTCAACACATCCAGCTGTACTGGTTTTCTTACTTTGAAGATGGTAAGTCGGTCTCGCAAAATCGAAGCGTCTTCAATTTGCACAAAAATTGGTCAAGTCAGAAAGCCAAAATGGGGGACTTCTCAGGGACCTCTTCGCCTTCCTCCACCTCCTCAGTATTCGCGTCTCCTGATATCGCGACGCTGGTTGCGAACTTCCCTCCGCTAAGCATCAGCGACTCTGGACGACCGGTGGTGGTCAGGAGCTTCACCGGTACTAATCTGAAAAGCTCGAATGAGGTTATTGCACGCTTTAAGCACTTGGTCGAGAGTTCAGAGAAGAGACTCTTGAAAGGAGATCTCTCCTCCGTCCTTGGAATAGAAAGGAACAGCGAGAACATCGTCTTAGAGCAGCTCCACCCACAATTATATTACTCTTGCGATGGAAGAAGCATAATACCGCATCCACTTGTGGAGACTATCGCTGGTCAGCTCAAATCATCCGGATCGCAGACATGTGTGGACTTGCATGCATTCGGACTTTCTCAAGACATCGGCATCGAGAGTCTCAATCGCATGATCGAAGTATACACAGGCAAAGACTGGCCTCGCGTGATCATTGATGTGGATGAGACATCGTTTCTCTGCAGTTACGACTTCGCGGAGAATGTCAAGATACATATTATCAATGCCATTGCGGACGTTGGCAGTGATATTTGTAACCTGAGTGAGGTCGTCGGTCCCGGTGTCCCTGGGCCTATAATTGTAGCTCTGGCCACTGAAGCCACTTCAGGCAAAGCTGGAGAGGTTCGATTGGCAGGAGACCATGTCGTCTACATTCCTGAAGGGCTCTCAGGAAAGGCTGCCATGCACATGAATCAGCTCTTCGGAAAGAGAATTGCTGGTCTGGTGTCTGAACTCCATATCAAGGGATATTGCATGATTCACGAGGCCGCCCAGGCAAGTCATGGTGGGCCTCGAGGCGACACGCGTGTCGAGAATACAGTCATGGAGCAGTACGGAACCACAAGCAACGGCCAGATTCACATTATAGATCTGACTACAGAAGTTTCCAAGCCGGGAAAAATCTCCAACCGTTCAGCGCCAGCCCATAGTGCGAAGCTTCTGGTTGAAGACGAAGTTCTCAAGGCCGAGATGGCCGCTCTGGGCGCCGCAGTTGAAACTCGAACTGAAGCGCTATGGCGCAAAGAACCGGCTTCCGCCACACCCTCCAACGCTATTAAGATGCTTCAACCATCCGACTACCCGGTTGCACACGAAGAAGAGCTCGCTAAATCACTAATCCGCAGCCAGCTCCATGCTGAAGTTCTGGAAAGTGTCTCGGCAGACAGACTCTCGGAGCTCGAGGGCGACCGATCCGGAAAGTTCGTAGAGCTGATAGAAGCAAGGCTTTGGGGACCATTACATTTGTACGCAGCAGGCGTGCTTGCAAGCAAAGATCCGACGCTCCAACAAAACCTTGAGGGATTCGTGATCGACCACTTCAAGCGCGAGGTAGTTCCTCACACATGCAACGATGCTAGAAAGCAAGGCCTACTCAATGATCGCACCAAGAAAAGGGAATGTGATAAGCTGCAGCAAGATGTAGAAAAGGCTCGCAACTTCGAGGAGCTACAGAAAGCTGTTGCCAAATTCGGGAGAAAACTTCACATCGCGACTCCAGGCGAGGATCTGGTGATCAGGACCAAGCACAAGGCAATCACGCAAGCCGTGAGATCCATGCAACGAATGAATCGAGGTTCGGACATATTGCAAAACCTTATATGGGTTCTACTTGCAACAAGTGGACCAGGCTTATTCATCAGTTCTGGCAAGGACACCAGTCGTATGATCCGGCAGTACGATAGAATAGGCGACACTGAAGTCACAGGCATGTTGAATATCTGGAGAGATAAGCTCAAGGGTGGAATGGAAGACGAGGAAGATGTTCGCCAGATGAAAGAACTCGCCTCTGCAGCGTTGGAAGAATGGGAAGAGGGCGAACGGGTGAAGCCATACTCCGGCACGTGAGACAAGCAAAGTCTCGACATGGCCCCGGCCGAGCGAGCCCAAACAACCTTGGAAGTCCGCCGGATGTCAGCCTCGTCCTTCACAGTTGATGATCACGTAGTAACACGCGGTCGGGAGACTACACAGCATCGGCACCGACAGACTTCCGCCGTTTCTGGAGGTCGGTGTCGACAACATCCTCAAGGACTGTCAGTCCATCCTTCTGAGCTTTGACCCGCGCCAATTTCAACCTTCGAGTTTCCTTCTCGGTCCGTCTAGTCACCCACCAGGTCGCCAAAGTCGTCAAGATGCAGACGTCCACAACACCCATCACTGCCCCAAATGCTGTGGTGCATTCTGGCGCATATTTCGCGCGGAATATCTGGGGTCCGATGGCACCGCCAATCTGGCCGTAGCTGTTGACAAATCCGATTGAGAATGCGGACCCCGTTGCTCGCGCCGTAGTCTGCACACGCCACGGCCACTACCGGCCTGTCAGCAATGTCTATCTTTCGATAGGGGACCGAAGGCATACCATCATTGGGAACCAGGCTGCAGCGCACGCGTTCGCGATCATTGTTGCTGCATATCCTGCACCATTACTCGGGTAGCGATACAAAGCGCCATAGCAAGCAAAGTATAACGCTGAGGAATGTCAAGGGACAGAGTGGCCGAGGTAGCCTTGCAGAGTCCGCAAGGTAGCCAGAGACCGCGATCGAGAGGATTGTCAAGATCGAGATAGGCATGTTGAGAAGCTGTGCCTGAGCGATAGAGCTGACAACCATTAGTTCCATCATTCTCCCTTTGCAAAGCCACTCACGTAAAACCCAGGTCGGCTATGACTGTGCTTCGATAAAAGCGAGTGCCATTCGTGCCTACTGTCTGCGTGGCCCATATCTACATTCGTCAGTTAGAAATCTTTCCGCTACGCTTCTCACTTACCAGGGTGAACATCCAAAGCCTAATGTCCTTCAGCGACGCTTTGATCTCGCTCCAACAAAAATTCAGCTCGTCCGCAAATGGAGCATTCGCCGGCAGTCTTGCCTATACGAACGCTTTCTCTTTGGCCGACAACCATTTGGCAGTGTCAGGGACTTTCGTCGTTTAGCGTGTGCAAAGGCAGGCGGCCAGCAGCACTTACCGTCAGGTAGGCAGAACCAGATAGCGAATGCGAGCACGATTGTGACGAGACTCTCGAACAAGAACGACAGCTGCCATGCTGAGAGACCGGCGCCACCAGAAGCAATGTCGAAGGCATATGCAAACAGTCCGCCGAAGAGACCGGAAAGATTGCCGAGGATGTAAAAATACAGCAGTCGCACGCTCATCTCTTCTGGTCGATACCGGTACGTCATCTGCAAGATCACACCCGGAAACATTCCTGTGGTAAAAATTTAGCACGGCTTGGGAACCAACCAAGATAGTTGCGCCGCGACATAGCTGCTTCGGCAGGCAACATGGCAGCACAGCACGACGCCCCAAGTGAGCATGATGCGGCTTTGCCACAATTGAAGGTCGCATGCGTTTAAGAAATAAGTTGGATGGTGCTTCGAAGACAATATATGGAATCTCCAGCGAGGTCAGTAATGGCGTCAGATCCTAGAAATCTGTTTGACTCACATAATAGAGCGCCGTCAGCAAGGTGTACGCATCGGAGGACATATTCAATTGAGTCATGATGTTCTGATCAGTACTCTTGTTCATGATTCGAGCATTGCTTATGTTGTCAGAGTCGAGATTCTTCAGGAGGAACATGAGCGAGCAGAGCGGCATGATATGCTGTACGACGTCAAAATTGAAAGCGCTTTCCGTGTTGCAGTTCGCTCACCCAATCGATCCTGCGAAGCAGCCTCTTCTCTTCTGCGGCACTGAGCAAAGTCCTTGCTCTCATACGCTCTGCATCGAAGCCTTGGATCTCGCTTTCGTCATAGTCGCTACCTCCACCACCGTCGCCACGACGAGCAAAATGCAGTCTCTTTCCACTGTTGGTCGAAGCCTGCATTTCCGGATCTTTCACTGTAGCACCAGCTTTGTTGGCGGCCATGGTGTCGTACTGCCAGGGCACCTCCATAGGACAGCTTGGACAGAAGCGGCTGAGACATGACTGGCATGGGCCGGCTATATGCTGAAGACATTTCGATCATTAGGCACCAGATCAACACTAGGATGTGAGAACGCGAGTATTCCTTCGAAAGGTACCATAGTGGGTAAGCTCCGCATTCAAGTCTTGGCCGTCAAGACCGACTGGCGGGTTGCTGCAGGTGTTCCGCGTAGCAGGCATACTTCATGGTCGAATTGCTGCCCTGAACCGAATAACGCTCCGATACTTCACATCACGCCAAAGTTTTGCCAAGACTTCTGTCTCCACTTTTACTGCCAGGCTGCAACGCGAAGTCAGAGCAGCAGTCCCGAGCATTGGATGGGACTCCTGAGTAAGTGAGATGACACATAACCTCAATTCTCCATCTCCCTTGAACTGCTTATTCCGACAAGTTGCTTCCCTAGAGCATCGGTGATGAGCTTCTGTGGAGCTTGACGAAGGACCACGATGCTAGATTAAAACGCGAGCTCATTCACCCTCTTAGATAGACGTCAATTGACTGTGACCTTCAAGCAAGAAGGTGAGACGAAGACAATTCTCCAGCCCATCGGGCTTCTTTCGAGCTACCGATCAAGTGAAGCACGACGGCGAGCTTTTTTATGCTCTGGTGATGCACTCACGCACACCTTGCAATAAATTTGTCTCCAAGCCCTCAGTAATTACACACCAAAAGGAATTGAGACAAGTCAAGTACTCATATGATATATTCCAGATTCTCGCTCCATAGTTCTGGCCTGCATATCTCTATCGGAATCTGCATGACCTACCTTGATGGGGATATCGGAAGCGACTACAGTATTTTGGAATGGACCGCTGCCAGACCTCACTTATCTCTGTCAAATCCGAGGCTTAGCATGATATCGACCTCGGTTCTCGAGTGAAGTGTGAGCCTTTCATCGGCACCTTGTATCAGCTCAGCTCAAACGCATTCTGATCACACATGGTTGAAAAGCATACACGGACATCTGAACGGACAGCATGGAATAGAAAGGAGGACAGAAGCGATTTGGAAAGGGAGAGAAGTGACTGGTGCACGTGTCATGATGCACTCTGCGTGGGCTTTCTCGCACCGTTTGGTATAGGTCTTAGATCGTGATATTCTGGCTGTCTGTTAGGCCCTGCACTTGCGTTACTGTACTGAAGCTGGCGCTGTGGAACGACTTCGAAGGGGACAGCTCATTGGCGTGTCGACGCGTCGCGCTAGTGGATGTGCGCAGCAGGGCGGCCACATGGAACAGTGCAGCTTATCCTCTTCTACCTGTGCTTCCACATGTTCTTTGTGTCCTGGTCTCCAGCCATGTAGCGGGTGTGTAGTTTTGCTCGTCATTCAACACCAGAGAGCCAATTGCTAGCCAAGTCTTTTGCCCATGGCCCATATTTTGACCGTTCAAGACCTCTGTCGAAGGATAATGATCCCCGGAACAAGGCTGCCATATCCAGAGCACCATGCCGCATGTCTCTGCCCTCTCCCGCGGCTTGAATATGGATGTTGCTCATCGCGTTGTCTCAGCATCGGAGGCTTGTAGTCTGGGACGCGGGCTGCTCGCTCATGTTGGCCTAGGAACTTTCCTTCGAAGTATTGAAGCTGCCTCGAGCTGAGAGACAAGCGGACTGATAAAACTAGCTCCGGCTTGCTTAGCAATGGTGTTCCGCTCTGTAACAAACAAAGCTGCTTGAATCCTGAGCGTCCAATCTCGTATAGCAGGCTAGAAAGAAATAACTGCGTCGATACTGCTTGCTCGCCCTTGCTTGGCAATGGTGTTCCGCTCTGCAACAAAGCTGCTTGAGCCCTGAGCGTCCAATCTCGTATAGCAGGCTGGAAAGAATTAACTGCGTCCATACTGCTTGCTCGCCGGAAGCAAAGACCGACCCGGCGATGGCACTTGCCGAGGCCCATGTGAAGATTCAAAACTCAATCCATCCCTAACAGAGATACCACCACTCCGCTGACATCCTGCTGTAGCATCAACACAGATGCCAAAATGACTATACTCAGGATTTTCTCAGCAATAACACTCCTCGGAGTACTTATCACAGCGCATTTTGCTTTAAGCAAGCAATCAGAATGGAATGGAACAGTGTCACTGCCGGAGATCGTCACCTTTTCGAACACAACGTTACCTGACACAGACATTCCCATCGATCTTCCCCGGACAGGCCTTAATGGGCTCGACAACTACTTCCGATTCATGACATCCTTCTTCTGGGCGACCTTGGATTCCAGAAATGTTCGAGCACATTGGCAAGGGAATCACCTCCTGGGCACATTGACGAGTATCTGGATGTTAATGCTTCTGGAGGCACATCGGAAGGACCGGAGTGGGATTTTCACATTCGCCACGTACTTCTTGGAGATTGTGGGAGAGCTCGTTGGAATCGGCTCGGCAACCCCACTGTGGTGCATTATCCACTTACTGGTCACATTGGCTCCAACCAGAGCGAATGCTACCAAGGTTCTGAGCACATCTGGTCGCGACTTGAAAGCTTTGGGATGGGCGCTACTCTTTGGTCACGTTGCGCCGACGATTCTCATGCTGCGACTTGAGCCGGATGGAGAAGGAATCGCATCACAGCAGATTTGGACGATTGCTCGCCTCTTCCATCCAGTATTTGTCTACTTCTTCTACAAAATCTTTGCTATCAGCTCTGGGAAAGACCGAAGTCCTGCACAACCAGCGGTCAGTCGCAGTATCTACACCTTCAGCATCCTGGCATCGGCTTTCTTTCATATCACCTCAATGGCCTTTTTATTGGCTTTCCACATGTTTCCGGGATGGCTGAAGCAAGTCGTTGTGATCGAGCTTGATCCGAAGACTGTGCTGGTCCCTGCTCCTTTCTGGTCACCAGAAGTAGTATCAAAAGTACCGTTTGCGACTGGCGTTGCAATTTTTTTGCAATGGGACTATCTCTGCTCGTCAACTGCAATTGTGATGTGGGCCACCTCGCTCTATATTGAGAGTACCTCGCTCAGCTTTGGCGACTCTTCTACATTGGCAACGCTTGGACAAGCCATTCTGGTAGCGGTTTTGGCCGGTCCTGGAGCGGCTGCGGCATTCTTGATGCAGGAACGGGATGTAACGCTTCTTGAAGCCTCTAGTACGACAATGTCTGAGAAGAAAGTGCTTTAGGCAATGAGAAATTTCAGATAGAGCGCTGTGTCATGCCTATTCGCAACCTTGGCCTTCCCCGTTGGCTTTCCACCTAGTCGCTTGGTCACCAGGTTACCTTCCTCCTCTATTGCAGGACCCGGTCTCGCTGTAGACAAGATGTCCACATCTATATCGGGTGCAAGCTCTCAAAAGTTCAGTCAATTTCCGTGGTCCGCCGTTGACTCCGAGTTCCCAATTAATGTGCAACCGTCGACGAACCATTAGCTGAGCTCGAGGGTCACAGCGAGTGTCTCCTTCCTTGACCTGCCCTATTTTGTACTCCAAACCCTTCTGGACCTCGCCCCTAGATCGCCACGAAACGCGCTTACTGTCTTCTGCCTCGATCTTGTCGTCGCCATCATAGTGCTTCAAACTGAACACTTCAAATGCACCATGGCGTCCGGGCGATCGAAAATCTCACGCAGGAGATCAACGGGAAGGTCGAGCAAGGCAATGTGATTCACGTTGCTTGCGCTGTTCAGCGCCATCATAGCTATGTGCTATGCGCGATCGACTCTTGCTTTCGATAGTGATGTTGAAGTTTGGGACGGGGGCGGAAGTATTAAATAGTAGGCTGAGAACAGGCTATGCAGCACACTAGTCTGTCCCTGCATGCGCGTTTTTTTGCGCGTGAAGCAGCATTCACTGGAGCACAATTGTGTCGGGATCTCATGCCGTGCCACTACCTCAGATGTGTAGTAGGAGATGTGATCGATGGGTATGGAAACCTTGCATTCATTGTAACGACTCTCCTTGGCGACGATGCTGGAAGCCGCTTGACACAGAGAAAATTATGCTGTGCGAGCTCGCATCATTGGAAGCAAGTGTCGAAGCGCTTCGTATGCGCCGTCGCATACATCAGGTGCTTCATTGAACCAAGCTGATATGTCTATATATGCATCCTCTGAGTCCTCCATGTCGCCCAAGCGGATGTGTTTCATCGCGGCTCCATGGGTCCCATATCGAAGATGTTCAAACTTTAGACACTCGAGATTCGCCCAGCACATCTTCCCCTGCGACTCGGTGCCATCGATGGTGACCTCGGCCAGAGAAATCGATTGCAACGTCGCTTGACAGCTGTGCGGCGCGTGGAGCAAATCGACCATCGTGCAATGGAATCCGTCGAGATGTAACTTTCGGAGACAGTGTAAGTCATTGCCCATGGAGAAATCTCGTCCGAAAGCACAGTAGTTCCTACCGATCGCCTCTGCCAGTCTCCTAGCTTGCACACCTTTCGCAGTCAATGAATCCAGGTTCTTACGGTGGTTGAAAATCTCCAGAAGGGATCGATGACGAGTCAAGAGTGAAGCGACATCGTAGACATGAGCATAAATCATCAGTATACCTGCAGACGAGGCATAAAGCAGGTAGGCCCTTTTCTGTTTTGAACAAGCGACATTGGCAAGAAGCTCCGATGGAAGGCCGGGGAAGCCCATGTTGCATTTTAGAGCCCAAAGCAATATTGCTGTAATGATAGTCTCCCGTGGACCCATTGCTGTCTGACTGAATAGTGCCATTCGAAAGAGACAGTAGTAGCATTCAAAGCGCAGATCAACGTGCTCCCGTTGGATTTGGCTAGACGCGCGGACGCGCGTCTGCCAGGTTGGATGCCAAGCTTAAGGCAGGGCTGCAAATGGCATAGGTGATTCAACAAATAGATATGGGCATTAACATCATCACAGTCCAAGGCCATTTCAGGCAGTCGTCCTCTTTCCGACATATCCTTGAAGCTATTGATACAGCCTTTCCGGCATCTTCCTACTCCCACCATTCGCCACCGATCCACCTGTTTACAAAGTCGAGGGAGGCCTCTGGCTGGTTGTATGGCACCATATGTCCACCAGCGTGAATGCGGATAAAAGTGAAGTTGCCGGCAGACTTGACTGAGCCAGTCTTGTCGCCGTGGCCAGCAAGCTTGAGGTCATCAAGAGGAGCCTTGGCATACGCCTTCTGGCCTGGCCACTCGAGAGCCGTAGTCCAGGCAAGGTTTCCGAGCCCTGCAATGAACCAGTCAGTGCATGTTTGCGACGCTAAATTAGTGTGTGCACTTACAGTTGCAGATGAAATCAGCATCACCGGCATAAACAAGAACTGGAATCTCCTTAAGAATGCCTGGGACGAGTCTGTGGAATGGCTGCATCCAGTCGCCGTTGAAAAGAAAGTTGCGATTGATATCGAAGTTGCAAGAGTCGTAGCTGCTGACCTCAGCACCGAGAGCCTTCATCACATCATCCTTGTTGAGGTACTCCTGGATCCAGTCGAGCTCTTCATAGCACAAGCTGCTTCCCTTGCACTTCTCGCGGACATCGTATGGATTCATGCCAGTGCGCTGGTATGGTCCAATAAGTGCGTTATTACAATAGATGCTGGCCGGCACACAGGACCAGACCGACTCGCTGTTGTAGCAGTTCTCAATCAAGCTCTGGCAGCGTGGGAGAGCGTTGTCCATGCTGGAGCAGGTCGACTCGTCAAGCACAGCTGGCCATCCACCATCACCGCATGCCATTGGGCGGTAATACTCGTACTGAGTAAGGCCATCAGTGAGGCCGTTACCAATGAGCACAGACTGCAGGTTGATGTTGCGGTTCTTGTGAGACAATATCTCAGATGCGAAAACTGGAATGTAGTGGCCGGCGTATGACTCTCCAGAAATGTGGAATGGCTGCTTGGCGTACTCTGGGAACTGCTTGAAGAAAAGAGTCAGGAGAGCGTAGACATCCTTGCCTGCAGCGACAGTGTTGCTGACGGAGCCGCCAGAGTAGGAGTATCCAACATTGACTGGCTGGTCGAGGAAGATGACGGAAGCATTGGCGTTCCAGCTGCTTGGGTTGTAGACTGGTTTCCTATCCTTGTCGATGAAAGATGGGCCAAGCTCCATGAAGAGTCCGGTAAGTGACGAGCAGCCTGGACCACCGTTCAACCAGAGAAGCACAGGGTCATTCTCAGGGTCATTTCGTGATTCGAAGAACCAGTAGAAAAGGTGCTTGTCATCCTCCTCGTTGTCCAAATATCCAGAGTACTGCTTGACGGTATCTACTCCCAAGCTCTTTGGGTCAACCTTCTTTGTGCGGAGGTTGAATGCCTCAAGATGGCCATCAATCTCACGTTCCTTGTCGCCCTGTGCATTGACGGAGAACATCTCCTCGACATGCTTGCCCTTGGTGATGAAGTCCCACTCGGACTCGTGCTTGCGGGAGTGTGGCTTAGGCGAGGAGAAGAAGGAAGCCTGGCTCATGGCCTCGGGGAAGATTGTGGCAACCTCGTCCCAGACCTGCCGGGCCTCATCGGTGAGGTGCTTAAGCTCATGCTGGAGGTTCTTGAGGGGCTTCGACCACGAGCTGACTTTGTCTTCAGCAACTTTGTATGCGTGTTGGATGGCTTCCTGAGCCTGAAGTGGTTGCTGCTGTTGCGGAGCAGCGGCAATGGCACTGCCAACGAGCAGCGCTGATGCGGTGAGTTTCATGTTGATGCTGTTCCGTATAAACACGTCAGTCAATAATCAGGCGACAGCTTTACGCGGCGTTTAGCGGGATGTTGAGTGGCTGGGGCACGTACTGTTTGCGGCGAGATGGTCCGCCAATGTGTGGTATGCAGTCCTTCTCCCCCGTTAGCGATGGAGTTGATGAAGTAGCCGATGGAGGAGGAAGCAGAGACTTACCAAGAGAGCGTCGAGTGGGTTGAGTGTGAGAGTGAAACAGAGAGCTCGTGAGAGCGGCGTCGTGACTGCCTTCCCCAGCAACCCGTCATAGCTGCAACCTTATCTGTCCCGGTTCCTGCTTCACTTGTGCTGATAATGCACGTGTGCCTGAGGCGTCAAACTCTGCGTCATCCTGAGTCGAACGTCCTCGCATCTCGCGAATTTCTAAGCTCACACGTCTACGCAAGGTTGAAAGTCTACCCAACCGCTCTCTATCTTTCTATACCTGTGGAGCAAGTCACATCATAGGAGATAGCCTCATTGAAGGCACAGAACCCCGGAGGCAGTGACAAGAAATCCAACCCGCTAAAATGCCGTCCGCACAGATAAATCAGCCCTCCAACCAGATCAAGTTGACAAATGTGTCACTTGTCCGCATGAAAAAGGGCAAAAAGCGCTTCGAAGTCGCCTGCTACAAAAATACAGTCACAGCATTTCGATCCGGCAACGAAACAAATCTCGACGATGTACTACAGATTCCAAATGTCTTCCTCAACGTTTCGAAAGGTCAGGTGGCCCCCAACGACGAACTGAAAAAGGCGTTCCCTGGTATGACGAGAGATGAGGTCGTGCTGGAAATCTTGAAAAAGGGCGAGATTCAGGTTGGAGAGAAGGAGAGAGGACAAGAGTTGGAACGAGTACATAAGGAGGTGCTGGAGATTGTAGCTGGGCGATTAGTCGATCCGAAGACAAAGAGGGTGTATACGACTGGTATGATTGAGAAATCGTTAGATCAGCTATCATCTCAGGGTGGACATGCAGGTCGCGGTCCTGCGAAGGGCTCTGGAGGTGGAGCAGACAGGAGTCAGAGCAGAGACCAAAGTGCACCTGCCGAGAGCGGTTCGAGTACGCCTGCAAGGAATGGTGATGCGGATGATAAAGAGAAGCCCAAGCCCAAGTGGACTGGTGTGGTGACGACCAGGAGTGCGAAGAGTCAGGCTTTGGATGCCATCAAGGCTCTCATTGCTCATCAGCCTATCCCGGTGGCGCGGGCGAGAATGAGGTTACGGATTACTTGTCCCACCAGTATTCTGAAGCAAAGCGTAAAGACGTCAGCAGCTAAAGAAGGCGAGGAGCCGCAGACAAGTACGGTGAAGGAGAAGATTCTGGATTTCGTCGAGCAAGTCGAGACGGAAGACACTGCCGGGTCGGAGTGGGAGTGCGTAGGATTCGTTGTGCCTGGAGAGTACAAAACTCTGAGTGCTTTCATCAGCGAACACACCAAAGGCAAGGCACGCGCGGAAGTTCTGGATACGGCAGTCACACACGAAGACTGAAGGACCGAATTGTGTGCTTCGAGTTGCCGAGCGTTCCAAGCGTTTCCATAAAATGATCATCACGACCTGAAAACCTGATGACCGGTGCTATTTGCCCAACCACATTTCGCTGCTGATTGTTCTCGCCTGCCTGTTGTCTTTGACAAGAAGATCCTCCCTCATGGCATGCTCAGCCGTGAAATGCTCTTCCATGGAAATTCAATGCCCTGCTCCGGTGGCTGTCTGATCTGCCATGAGTTTAGCGTTGCCAATCACCTGCGATCCGTGTACAATATGAAGCGGTGCAAGGCGACGTCTGGGTGTCTCTCTCGCGTGCGTCTCGCAGCATAGGTAACGTGTCCTAAGCTGAGGCTCTCGCTACAGCGAATCCGTGCAGCATCAACTCTGCTTTAAGCACTTCGGCATATCGCCCCATCCGTCCATCCCTCACAAATATTAATGGTGGCGAGGAGAGTTGCATTGTTCGGCAAGAGGCATCCGTGGAATGTGCTTCGTATACTGGGTTGAACTCAAGTTCAACGAATGCACGACGATGGGAAAAATTGCTGTAATTGATATTGTTCTTGAGGGAAAATGGCAAGACTGGCACCACTTCGAAGACACCGTCGTTCGCAGGATGCATCAAGTGCGAATTCTGCTTGAACGCCGTCGAGGACTGGCAGACGTTGTGGAATCGGCGACACACACGTTGGCTGAGAAAAAGTCGCGTGGCGGCAGGTACTCGAGAATGGCTTCTACCAACTCCATGATGGCGAGGACACGACCAGCTGCCTCCTGCATTTGTTAGCATGTCCACCGCAGCTTCGGGCTACAACGCCTGAGATCACATTTGGCGCCTCGGGCTCGCCGCCTGCAGAAGCTGGCTGCATCTCGTTAACTCGATAAATCTGATTGCTGCTGTGCTATCGTGCGTTGAAGCATGTGCGGAGCTGCCAGCTAACTGGAATATTGCCACGATGGCTCGCGCTTGCCAAGCCAAAAAGAACGAAGAGGAATTGAGGGTTGACATCATGCTGATGAATTCATCGAAGAGAAGCAGAAGATTGAGATGAAATAGCGCCTCGCGACTGAGACTGTTGATTTCCATATGACCGTGCAACATGCTATTATCCGCGCGATCCCCCCAGCTCCCAAGACCACAACTGGTCTTCCTGAGCTACCACTCATAAGCCTTGGACGCTCCTAACGAGGGCATTCCACCAGTCGCCAGACTGTCCGTCCCACTGCCGCCCGCTGCTCATACGGTTGCCCGTCATGTCTGCAATTCACAGCTCCTGTTGCATTCAGGGGCGCGCGAATCGTTTCCATAAATATAGCACTCCGGTTCTGGGTTTGGAAGATAAAGGGCAAGAGCAAGTGCAAGTGCAAGAACATCTTTCACTGTATCTTGAGCGCAAGGGCACAATGTTCGTGTCTCTTGCAATGCCAAAACAGCATCGATCGAATACTTGCTCCGGCTAATGCTTCGGGTCGTCCGCTTGTTCAAATGAGATAGCGCTTTGGAACATGATGATCTCCATCGTCACCCTCGCTGACCCCCAAACGGAGGTAGATGGGATCAACGTCAGGAAACTCTTTCTGTACTCTGCCAGCCACGTCCACCAGGTCGCCTAGAGTGAGACCACGCTCGCATTTGATCCCTGCAAGCTCCTCTCCATACTCCCTACCAAAGCGCGCCCCAATAATTCTGCCAGTGCGAACGGGCGGCGACCCAATATGAATGTTCTGCCAACTGGATTCTCGAGAGAGCCATTCCAAGAAGGCTTCATCTTTGCCTGGGAACTCAAGCACGATTACGCTTCGGCCCACTTTTCCAGCAACCCATGCGTTCGACCAGCAGTCCAGCCACATGTGAATGTGTGAGTTTGGCCACAAGGGTGGGAGAGTCAAGACCTTGCTGGTGGAAGGCAGGAGATGTAGGCGCTTCATGATCTTGATTGATCCTTGGAATGTGTCGCGGAAGGACGTGCAGGTGCGCTGGCTGAGTAGAAGATCGCGTGGTGGTAACTCGCTCAGAATCGCTTCTGCCAACTCGATGATGGCGAATACGCGAGATGCGGCGCTGAGCTGCAAGGCGTCAGTCAAAAGAAGAGTGTGTCGCTGCACAATGACATACCGGTTGCGATTCACTGTCGTCATTGCTATCGGGAGTCGGCGGCGACATGGCGGCGGGTGCATACGACGACGCTTCAAGTCCCTCCGAATATGTCGAAGAACAAGTCAAGATATGAGAAGAAGGAGAGTCAAGCATTAACAAGGACCCGATGCCAAGCAATTAGCACGTGCCAACCAAAAAAAGTGGACACCGCGATGTGAAGCAAAAAGATGAGCCTCACCCTCAATTGAAGTGGTCACCCACCCTCCTACGAATTAGCAAAACGAAAACTCCTTTCGGAGTACAAGCGAAACCTTCGGATCTCAAACACCTGAACCACGCATCAACCAAGTTGACGACTTACTAACAAGTGGATCGACCGTGAGCGGGTTTTGGTCTTGTTCTTATTGGATGCCGGCTTTTGAATGTATATATAGGTTACGCATGTGAGAACTGCGGATGGCTTGGCGCGGGAAGGTGGTCGGTAGATCGGGCTCCTGCCTCGGGCACTGCTATCAAGGGGCTTCTTCATTGCTTGTCAAGGTAGGGCGGTGACGACGGAGGTCGCTTTAGTTGTGTGCAAGGTCAGAAGTGAGTTCAAGCATCAGCAAAGCCTTCGAGCGGAGTGCTTAGCATAGCTACGGAGATATCTTTAAGGCGTGAAGCGAAGGAAGAAGTGAGGCAGGAGCAGCTGTCAATTTATGTAGCTGACGTAGCTCTGTTTCAATTGAAGTATTCCCCGTGTCCGTTTGATAATGCGCGAGCTCTCTGAGCTTCGCAGCTGAAGGCATAAGTTCACTTCCCATAGTGATATCGCTTTCCAAGACGGCTCGTCACCTTTGCGACACTGTCTCTCTCTGCTCCACACACTAGAACAAAATCTGCGTGCCCTCCACCGTCCTCTTCGAAGCGGAAGTAGGGCCTTCTCGTCCCCGTTCCTGGATTTGTGAATGAAGTCTGCAAGATCGCCCAGTGTCAACCCTCGTGTGTTCGACAGACGTTCTTGCATACCATCTCGGTATTCCGTGCAAGAAGAACGGCACAGTAGCGAGACTTTCGTGAGCTCTCGCAGGGGTGGCGAGGTGATCTGCATCTTGCGCCACGATGCTTCCGGACGTTCATCGATGCGCCCAATGTCTGCGAATTCCACGCCGTAAAGCCGGTGATGGGCGAGGCTTTTGCATTTCTCCCCGGGCCCGAAACTGCTGAAGCTGTTCATTTTGATCATAGTGAGGATGCCGAGCATGGCAAGGGGGCATACGTAGTGTTCCAGGAGATTATGGCAGCAGGTGGAGGCGTTCCTTGAACTCGGTGGACCGCTGGAAGATCTCACGGAAGAGCTTGCACACTCTCTGGCTGAGGAGTGGGTGGCGAGGATGCATTTCGGAGAGAATGGCTTCCAGGAGCTCTATGATGGCAAAGACTCGCGCGATGGCACTCTGCTTCAGTCAGCAATTGGTCAAAATTAGCATGGCGTCTCGACTCACGGGCTTTCGCTCGCGATATTGTCCGTTGGTATTGGCGACATCATGACTGTATGCGACGCCTTCGCTTGTATTTTGCTGAGATGCAGTGGCTGGTGGTCTTGAAATCACTTGGAGAGGTAAAAGGGATGGAGAGCGGATTGACGATTTGACGTGATATTCAAAAGTGCTTGCTAGGTTCAGATTGATCCGACTTCAACGTGGCATTGGTGATTGCTAGCCTGAACAACGAGGGCGGTGCACTTGACACGTGTGGTAGGCAGCGTGCGTGCTGTGTTACGATGTGGTCGATTGATTACAAAACGACTCGATGTGTTACGACGGCATGTCAAATGCTCGGCGAAAGATGTTCAGGATGCAGTGCAATGCCGAATGCCGAGGCGAGATGACAAAACTACTGCACGCGGATAAAATTGTCGCTGTCACAAGCGTGACGAGATGCTGCTGTGCCACCAGACCGCTGGATCCCTAAATCATTTGTCGGAAATTGCGCTGCCGGCGAATGGACGACCAGATGATGGATAGATAGCATGATTAGCACCGAAGAAGCCTTTCACTTTCTTTCGGTCCGTGTGTCTTGTTCTCCCTCGCATCTTGTCGACGAAGCCTTCTTCTGCCTTGATCAAGTTTGGACTTGGTTGTTGCGGTCGGCTGACATCAGGGGAAGGGATACTGGGGTTGGCATTGGAAATAAGCTGTTACAGAGGGCATAGCGCGTCATTCTTGCAAGCAGGAATAGGTGCAAACAGGGCCGAAGCAGAGGTCAATCAGGCAGGACAGGGCCGCAGGTATTAGGTGAGCTAGCATTTCTTTGCATGTGCACTCGAGTGTCGAAACGACGACGTTGCAGGAGGCAGAACTAAGGCAAGGGAGCGAGGGCATATGCGACATTCATGCGACATTCACATGCGATTCCACATGCGACATTCATATGCGATTCCACATGCGACATTCATATGCGACATGCATGCGACATTCATATGCGATTCCACATGCGACATTGTCGTTTGGCGTTTGAGATTGCAGAGCCGCGATCGCCATCGATGATCGAACATACACCAGCTTTGCCTGCCGCCTTTTGCACTCTTGGCGCCTCCGGACGAGCCGGCTCCTTTTTAGCTCCTTTCCTGGGAACAGCGGATGTCTCGCGTCGCCCGCCGCCCGCCGCCGTATCTCGACACTCGCCTTGACATCACGCTTGCCTGCCTACCACCTGCACGCTCTTTACCATCCGCACTCTCTTCTGCACTGCTTCATTACCACCACCACCACACCGCTGCGCACTGCTGATACACACCCATAATATCCACAGAGCTTCGACTCTGCTGCACGACCATATACCAGAACAGCCACTAATCAGTCATCTGCGAGAACACCAGACGCCATGCCTGCCATCCGCGCCTTCAACCCCTTCGCCTCTTCACCCGCCGTCGCCATAACCGCCGACACGCTGCTATCCGAGAAGGACCCTATACGCATTGACCTCGACGAGCCAACCCAGAAGACACGCCGCATATCACGACCACGCTTCTCCCTACCCTTCTCCAATACCTCGCCCAAACCTGCCAAGACACAGCCTGCCCCAGCAGAACCGCAGCAACACGCGAACAAACTAGAAGCACCACAACTCCCAAGCTTCAGACCACCCAGTCCGCAGATCCCGACACTGAGCCTGCCGACCATCAATCTGACCACTGCCACAGGCGAGAAGAGCAAAATGGAGAAAACCGAGCCATTGACCCTCTTCCAGCCACCCACGCCCTCCGAGCAGCGACGCATTGCACGGCAACATGCCGCTTTTGGACCACTGGGCTCAAAGCAGCACCTGTACTCCTCACGATTCGTTGGCGAAGAATTTCCCGAACCCATTGAGGATGAGCCACCCTACTACTACCTGATCACAACCTACATCTCCTACCTGATCCTGATCATTTTTGGACACGTGCGGGACTTCTTCGGCAAGCGATTTAAGCCAGAGCACTACAAGCAACTCAAAGAGCACGATGGCTATGCACCGCTCAACTCAGATTTTGACAACTTCTACATCCGACGACTACAGCTGCGTATCAATGACTGCTTCAGACGACCGGTGACTGGTGTCCCAGGCCGCTTCATCACTCTGCTCGACCGCAAGAGCGACGACTACAACCTGACTTTCAAGCTTACAGGCACGACTACCCAGACCTTGAACATGTCTTCCTACAACTACCTTGGATTTGCTCAGTCCGAGGGCGAGTGCGCCGATGAGGCCGAGAAGATTCTGCGAAAGTATGGCATCTCCTTCTGCTCGCCCAGAGCAGATATCGGCACTTCTGACCTCCACGTCGACGTCGAGAAGCAGGTCGCCAACTTTGTAGGCAAAGAGGCGGCGACTGTCTACTCCATGGGATTCGTCACCAATGCCGCCATCTTTCCCGCACTTGTCGGAAAGGGCTGTCTCCTGATCTCCGACCAGCTCAACCATTCGTCGATCCGATTTGGTGCCCGATTGTCAGGTGCTGTCATTGACATGTTCAAGCACAATGACATGACCGACCTTGAACGTCTCCTCCGTGAGCGCATCTCTCAGGGCCAGCCAAGAACACACCGACCCTGGAGAAAGATCCTCGTTGCAGTTGAAGGTCTGTACTCGATGGAGGGTACAATGGTCAACCTTCCAGGTCTCGTTGCTTTGAAGAAGAAGTACAAGTTTCACCTCTACGTCGACGAAGCACATTCCATTGGTGCCCTTGGCCCACGCGGACGAGGTGTCTGCGATTACTTTGGCATTGATACCGCCGACATTGACATCCTCATGGGCACATTCACGAAATCATTCGGCGCCAACGGTGGCTACATCTGCAGTGACAAGGCCATCATCGACAAGATCCGAGTCACCAACGCCGGTACTCTCTTCGGCGAGTGCCCGACTCCTGCTGTCCTGGCCCAGATCAGCTCTTCGCTCAGAATTATCGCCGGCGAGCTGGCACCAGGTCAAGGTGAGGAGCGTCTCCAACGCCTTGCCTTCAACTCGCGCTACCTTCGTCTCGGACTCAAGCGGTTGGGATTCATTGTCTACGGTCACGACGACTCTCCGATCATCCCGCTCCTGCTCTACCACCCAGCCAAGATTCCAGCCTTCTCTCACGAAATGCTCAAGCGCAAGATCGCGGTCGTTGTTGTTGGCTACCCAGCTACCCCACTCATCTCCTCCCGAGCACGCTTCTGCGTATCTGCCGCACACACGAAGGACGATCTCGATCGACTCCTGGCAGCTTGCGACCAAGCCGGAGAAGTACTGCAGCTCAAGTTCTCCTCTGGTATCGCCGGTGGTCAGGAACCAATTCCAGACGGCTTCACCAACAACGAAGAGATGGAAGTACGCTCTTGCTTGGAGAGTGGTGGTAAGCCGGTAGTGGAGGCACCACGATGGAAGCTTGAGGACGTCATCCGCAGAGGGGTCGAGGACGTGAAGAAGCCACTGCGCTGAGAGGACAAGAACGAGACAGTCGAGGCGGAAGCCATCGCACACATGACAGCACGATCAAGAAAAGAGTAACGAGGTGGCGGTCCACGGCGCGTGAGGAATCCTCATCGAACAGGGCGATTGCACCTCCCGGAAGCTCAGCTGGAGCGAACCAGAATAAGACACGGCCACAGGCCTAACGAAAAACTCCACGCGTATCGCCATACACCACGCACCCCGCGGCTGGCTTCCGCTTGGGCAGCACGACATACAATTGCATCGCATTGTGGAAAGGAGGCAGGAATTCGGGCAAAAAGACATGGCAGCGATGAAATCGCGCATGAGTCTTCCTCGCACTTTTGATGAAATGTCAGCGAGAATCAGATCCCCACCCGCACCTATTATTAATGTTTATACCATTCGATTCTATGATAGTCGGGACTAGATGAGGGACACAAAGGGAAAGGGAATCAATATAGAAGCCGCTGGTAGAGAAATGAAAGAAGCAAGAACTTCAAGCCACATCTCCATTTATCTTGACATGTGGCCCGCGAGCTCACAAGTGCCGAAGAATTGTGGAACCATTCACGTGCTTGACAAGTTTCGCAGCATGTTGACGAGTCCAAATCATACATCGGAGTCATGAAGCCAGGACGAGCAACACCGAAACACGAGCAGCGAGTCCACAACGCTGTTCCACCCTGGTCAGAATCTTGGAGGGCCTGCCCCGGCAGTTCTGGTCTCTTCCACAGCCGTGGGGTATTCTGCAAGCCCGCGATATGCTTTGGCGAACAATTGGGACTCGGAGTGAGTGATATTGGGGTTCCTAAATTGGCCGTCAAACGGTCGTTTTGGGAAGCATCATCCGTGAGGGTGTATAAGAAGCCGCCTTGTCCACACCACCAACCACCACATCTCTCCTCCTCATCATCATGATTATTATGATTCTCAAGCCGATCGTAAATCCGATGAAGCCAATCATGACCAACGTCGTCATCACTTCTCTCCTTCTTCTCGCTCCATTATCATGGGCTGTCCTCGCTGCTCCTCCCAAGAAGCCCGAACCATGTATCTGCAACCCGCACACAACAACAACCACCACCGAGTTCCGAGCCCAGGCTTTCGCGAAAGCATTCATTTACGAGCAAGATATCTCTGAAGCATTCAAGTATATTGCTCAAGATTACATTGTCAGCGCGCCGATTTGATCATCATCTCTTTCTTTTTTACCCCTTCTTTTTGAATTTATTGTTCCGTCTCCCAAAAAAAAAAAGATGACACTGCTGACATGATGTTGTGGGGTCTACATTAGAACCATAATCCCGCGGCCCAAAATGGCTTCGACTCAGCTTGGGATATTTTATCGCCGATTTGGGCGGAGCAGAATATCACGGCTCAGCGTACGGCGTTCGAATACCCACAGAGCTGGTTGGGGTATCATAATGTGGAGTTTGGGGATGTTGTGGATCGGTATAGATGGGATGGAGGATGTATTGTTGAGCATGTAAGTGTGACGTGAACATCTCGCATGCGAGCCGGCTTTATGCTGACGTGAAGATTCGTAGTGGGATCAAGGAGAGAAGTTTCCTGGAGCCTGAGGAGGGGGTAGTAGGGTGAAAGTCATTCTGCTTAGTGTTTGGGGGTGTCTTTCTCTGGCAAGGTGGTGGCCCGTGTTGGGCTGCTGTCTGAATGCATCCGCACCTTCTTTCTACACTGCTGCTTTCTCCACCTGATTCGTGACATCGCCTTTGCTCGAAGCCCCGGAACCGTCCACCACATCGGTCGAGTT
The DNA here is from genome assembly GCA_001578225.1 of Pseudocercospora musae. Classification (NCBI taxonomy): domain Eukaryota; kingdom Fungi; phylum Ascomycota; class Dothideomycetes; order Mycosphaerellales; family Mycosphaerellaceae; genus Pseudocercospora; species Pseudocercospora musae. The sequence continues at coordinate 53,415 of LFZO01000020.1, read as the reverse complement.
TCTGGTAGCGTAGTCCTGCATCTCTGCTGGAAGGAAAATCTTGTCGATGTCTTCCAAGCTGATATTGCTGGTTTCGGGATAGAAGAAGTAGATGACTGGCACGAATGCTGCATTCGTGATCGTGAAGATAATATACGTGCGCCAATCGATTCGGTTGATCAAAACAGGTGCTATCAAAAGTTCATCAGTACAACGTCATCTCTTCGCTTGCGGTTCGCGTACTGATCATGACAATGAAGAAATTCCACAGCCAATGAGCTGAGACTGAGATTGCCGTACCTCGAGTTCTCGCTTCGAGAGGCAAGATCTCTGGACCGTAGACCCATGGAACGACGTTAATCGTAGCACCTGATAAACGTCAGCGCATCACTTTCAATCGAGAGGGCATGAACGAGCTTACCAAAGATCAGCATAAACAGGAAGAAGAACGCAATGGCCGCTGACGAGGTATTCGTCTCTCCGATACTCAACAGGACGGTAATCATCATCATGCACCCGCTCAGCAAACCACAACCCCAAATCATAGTCGGTCGACGTCCCATTCGGTCAAGCGCCAAGGCTGGGAGTGTGTTTCCGACGATGAACATGCACTGGACGAACCCAGCAATTAAGAGGGAAGTGTTCCTGCTCAAGCCGACATTCTGGACGAGCACAGTCGGCATGTAGTAGACAACGAGATTGATGCCGCCCATCTGGTTCATGAACAGTCCGAACCAGGCCAGGATGACTCGGCGACGTGTTTTGAGAGCATCTTCTTTGAAAACCGCAAGTGTTGATTGTGCACCTTCTGACTGCTCTAGAGCGACGGCCGCCCGGATCGCGGCCATTTCTTCGACGACGTATGGATCATCGGGTTGGAGGTCCCAGACTGCGCAGATGACTTCGACCGCTTCTTCGATGCGACCTCTTTTGGCGAGCCAGCGTGGTGATTCTTGTCACAGGTCAGCCAGGACGCGAGAATAGTCGATCGATGCTATTGACTTACCTGGAAGACCCCAAACGACGAAGACAACGATGATGGCAAAGATCAGCTGCAGACCGATTGGTGTTCTCCACGCGACGTGAGATTCGACGTAAGAGAAGCCATAGTCTATCCAGTATGAGAGGACGATTCCGACGCCTAGAATCGAGGTTAGCATTCATCTCCTACAGGTTACGGAGTTCGGCTTTACTGTACCAATAAACCAAATTTCCCAGCTGACCAGCCGTCCTCTCGACTCTTTCTTCGACAACTCGCTCTGATACATGGGAACAGTAGACGAATCGATACCGGTACCAAAGCCTGTTACGATTCTTCCCGTGATAAGATGAGCAAGGTTGACCGACGAAGTCTGCAGAGTCGCGCCTATAATGATCAAGATCATGGCGAGCCATATCATGCGTCTCCTGCCGAGCCAGTCTCCGGTGAAGAAGTTGATACCACATCCGACCAGGCTGCCTAAGCAGTAGGAGCCAACGGTGATACCGACAATGACATCGCTCTGCAATAATGTCAGTGATCAGGGTTCACTTGGGGTTCCTTGAAGGCCTCACAGGTTCATTAAACTGCTCCCGGAAATAAGGATTTTGCAGCAATCCACTCAAAACACCTTGCTAAATCGAAGGTCAGCAAATGTCGACTTCAGAGATTGATGATGCGCTTCCAGATCGCTAACATCATAACCAAAGAACAGAAATGCGCTCAGACACGCGACGTATATGCCTGCGCGCAGCGGCGCTCCTCTCCCGTAGCAGCGGCGCATCTTGAATTGTGATCCATCTTGTTCGCGATGCAAGAGGTCGACACGAGATATATGTGGTCATCTGTCCATCATCAAACGACAAGAACCAGGCCAAGTTTCGGCATACCAAAGGAGGTCAAACGGGTCCATGATCCCGGCTTGGTAGTTGTCTTGGTTGCCAAGAAGAGGAGTCGAATATGTTGCACCAGCCCGCATGATGGGCGCTGCAGCGTGTCGGCCACATGGCGGGAGAGTGTAGGTCGCATCAGTGTATGCGTGAGTTTATCCGAGGTTCTCCTGTTAATGTGCGATGACTTGGAAGGAAAGATGCATTGGTTGTTGGTATATGGAGCGTTATAAAGCTGCAGTCATTTTCTCGCAAAGATCGCCATGCAGAGGCTGAATTGCTAGACTGCAGTAGCCGTACCTTTGTACCGCAAATTCAATGGTCTGAATCGGCATCAGTTGGGAGCGTAAAAATGCGAGGCTTGTGTCGCGTGGAGCTCTCGATGAAGCGTCATCTAGTGCTGTTCAAGGAATGCCCAGGGGATGCCATTCGCTCCAGGGGTGAATCTTCTCTTTGAAGTTTGGAGGACTGCTCGGCATCCCTAGTTCTACCTCGGACCAGTCGGGGGCGGGATAAAGCAGTCGAGCCATAGAAGCCATAGCTTGTTCTCAGTTCTTCACTCAAACTTACCGTTTAGGATGGAGGCTGGAGTTTTCACTCTATTGACGCACGCAGTGTAAAAGCTAGTGTATGTAGTGAAATGCTTGCCAATATATGATATCATGCTGCGCTTGGATAGACCAAGTGCGGGCATGATATTAAATGGTCGCTGATAGCCTTGGCCCATGTTGTTTATGGACGATTCTGGGATAGCAAATGGTTGAGGCCCTTCGCTCAAGGACATGCTTGGTATGATAGACAACGGTTGCTTGGGATGCTTCTCAACGGCTGCGTGACTAGTGGTAGATGCAGCCACCAAGCTGTAGGCACAGCAACTAGCGCGCTGACTGCTCCCCTACTGTGGGCATTATGCTGGAAGCGCTTCAGGGTAGCACGTGCCGAGCCGAGCCCCAGGACCGGCTCTTGAGCCGAACTGACAGGACGCTAATACCGAAAGGGCCTGATCCAGGAACCAAGATCCACTTAGCCGACCGCCAGCCAATCGGTTGCATCACGCATCTTCGCCGCTGCATAAGCTTCTCGGTAGCGGTCAATCTATCGGCGCCGCGATGCCATACGCCATACCACCAGTGGTCACTGATACCACGCTTCCTGTCAGCCGTTTGATTCACTGGCTTGCGCATCGCAATTTGCACATCTGACGCCAGTCTTGCTAGTACTACGGCTCGGCTCAGCTCACGAGTACTTGATCATGCCTAAGTCTGCCTTCCTCCCTCTTCCCTCCCTTGTCTCTACCAGCCTTCTTGTTGAGTCCTCTCGTTTGGATATTTTATCCTGCCACATTCGTTCTTCAACACCATCCTGACCTCGACCTCATTCTTCGCCTTGCCCTTGTGTCTTTGCTTCCCGCTTCCCGCCAACATGATGCGAAACATCGCCCTCGTGAGCCTTGCCTCCGCGGCATTGGCCAGCTATGCTCCAGCTCCACCATACTACGCTGCTGAGCCATCTGCTCCATCTTATTCCGCTGCCGAGAGCACGACCTGCACAGAGGACGAGCACCTTTCCACCGTGCCAGCCTATACACCAAACACCACTCCATCCGTTCCAGCATATGCCCAATCTACCTCCAGTCTTCCAACCCCTCCAGTGTATAGCCCATCAAGCTCATCCACCTCATCCAGCTTGACCTCCTCGCACTCCAAGCCAACCTACCCGGCCTCGTACCCTCCACACAGCCCAGAGAGCGAGACTTCCACCTCATGCACTGAGGAGTGGCCAGAGGAGAGTGTCACTGTTCCCGTCTACTCGCCTCCAGCGAAGCCAACCACGACTTCTTCTGCAAGCATCACCACCTATCCACCAAAGTCACCCGAGACGCAGTCAACCTCCTGCAGCGAGTCCACCGAGAGTGCCACCAAGCCAGCTACCTCGAGCTCACTTTCCATTCCTTACTACCCACACACCCTTCCACACTCGTACCCAGCGAAGAACACCTCGACCAGCACCACCAAGGTCTGGACGACTTCTACTGTCTACACCACCACCGAGATCACCATTACCTCGTGTGCTCCAGACGTCACCAACTGCCCAGGCAAGACCACCACCAAGACCTACGCTGTCTCTACCACTGTCTGCGAGGTTACTCCAACCTCGACACCAGGCAAGCCAAAGACTTACCCTGTTCCGACACCATCAGTTCCACTTCAGCCACCATCGTACAGCACAAAGACTGTTGAGACCCCAAAGATCCCGGAGCAGCCATCTACCTCCGCCAGCCAGCCCCCTGCTTACCCAAGCAAGCCAGTTGAGAGCAGCCCGGTCAAGTCTCAGCCACCAGCCTACCCAAGCAAGCCAGTCGAGAGCAGCCCAATTGAGTCGCAGCCACCAGCCTACCCAAGCAAGCCAGTCGAGAGCAGCCCAATTGAGTCGCAGCCACCACGGGGACCAAAGACTGTCTACAGCACCATCCATTCGACCGTCCCATGCCCTGAGTGCGTCTCCAGCGCAACTGTCCCGGTTGTCCCACTCCCATCTGCCTCGCAGCCCGCTGGCTCGCCGCCACCAGCCTACGGAACTCCAGCTACCACCCCATACTCGCCAGTCCAGACCACCCCAGTTCCCCAATACCCACACGGCAACAGCACCACTCCAGTCCAGAGTGCTCCAAGCGCCACCGTCAGCCAGCCCGTCGCCTACACAGGCGCTGCCTCCGCTGCCAGGCCAATCATCGGCATGGTCGCTGGTGCCGTCGCTCTCCTCGCTCTCGGATAGATGCATGCATATACTTGACGCGCCGCCTTTTTTGAGTTCTCATCGCTCTGTACATAAAATGCCACGTGCGCAGGCCAGTGCCGGTAATAAAGATTTAGCACTCGCAGTGCCCCCCTCCCGCATGAACGGGATTTGGTAAACAAATCACGACAAGGGGTATTAAGAAGCGTCACGGCGTTCACAGATTGATACCTGTGTGACTGGAAACGCTTCCTGGTGCGGGCGGGCGGGATTGGTTCATATAGAGTAGTTGTATATATATAAAACTAGCAACGAAGTGTGGAATAATGAAAATGACCTTGCCTTTCAATTGTCAGCGACGTCACGAAACCTGGGACATCTGCGCATCCATTACCTTTTTTTCCCGTCGTTCAAAAACCGAGAACTACTTACTTTATCTGACTGCAAAAGAGCAGACTACTACTATATGGTAGCGGAACCCAGAATATAAAAAGTGACGTGAAAGAAAAATTCAACCACCAGCTCGACTCCGCTACTCGGCTGAAAACATCCCGTGCAAGGAATCAGAGGCCAGTCTTGTCAAAATGCTATCGTGATCATAGAACACAAGTCCAGAATCGCCCGAGCTGTATTTCTTTTGGCCGACGGAAGGGGCCTGAACACCTTCAACGACGGTAATTTGGTCGTTGATGATCACTATTGCATCGGCGGAGGCTCGGTCACCAGCATGGACTGTAATCTCCTCGCCAGGTTTGAAGCCTACTGAGCCCTCGCGATCTCTGAAACGTGTTGGTGGTAGTGTGAAGATCACTCTAGGCAGGACTGGCGCCGTGTAAGTTTGTGAAGTGATCGTCTGCGGCAAATGATGAGAAGGAGAAGTAGATGCTACTTCCGGTGATGATTCCTTGTGTATCTGCGCTGGTAGGTCTGATAGCACGCCGGCTGTGTAGCAATCCCCACCGGAGTGTTGTATTCTATGGTAAGAATCGGGTGGCAGCTGCAAAGCTATAGTCACCATAGCGCTCATCCGAATGGCAGCACATACTCTAGGTTTGGCCTCGGCATAGGCACTGCAGCATTTGATAGGTAGGTGTTCCACTCAGATTGGCAGCTGGAGTATGACGCCGGCAGATGGCAAGTCGGGGTCTTGATCAAGGGCGCAATTGGCACGTTGTAGAATGTGTGGAAATCACCAGGCATTACTATCGAATGGGTAGCGAGCTTGGTCGTCCTTGGTCTGGTTCCAGATGATTGTGGCGTTCGAGGAGAGCATCAGCTTTGTCAAGCCGTGTCTTTCCCCGGCTCTCAGGCCATCAACGATGTAGAAGCCAACATCATGGCCAAAACTCGAAGTCGTTGCAGCGCCTACTGTCAGATCAGTGCTTCCTATCACATAATGCAGAGCCAAGATCCACACGACATTCATTTTTGTCCGCGGTTGCAGCCTTGTGATGACTCTGTTTCGCTTGCACTGGGCCTTCTAGCGGATTCCGAATGGTAAAGCACTTCCACAACCGTGGCTGGCCTTTGAAGGCGAAGGAATACTCTGTCGCGCGTTCGCGCGGCCAAGAAAGAAGCATGGCGAGGGCTGAGCAACGAGACATTCTCTGAACCAAGAAGGCCCCATTCATGCAATGCTGTTGGCGTGTCTTCCTGAAGAAGATTGGCGGCGATGTGTCTTGACTAGATTCTGTACACCCTAGCACCATCGTTCATACCATTTCCAAGTCGCTCTGCCTTTCATTCGCCTGCTTTCCCTTGGGAATGGCTCGGGAAAGACAGCTCCGAGTGGCTTGGAAGCTCTCTGGAATGTGAAACTCAAGTCATTGTCCTGTCTCGGAAGTCGATCCAACTTTGGCAAACGTCCAGCCCATCCGCTCAGTGTGCTCCCATCTTTGGCGCCCAGGTCAGATCTGGCCCCAGCCAATGATCACCGCTATAGGCCGTTGGTCGAGATAGAAAACAAGACAGTGCCACAGCACCCAAGAGATAAAGGGATGTATTCACAGGTCTACAGGTATACAAATGCATTTCAGCTTGCTAGTCTCCAGGCTCTCAGCGGTAGTGCTTGTAGCTTCAGAGCTGCCGGCTTGATGTAACCCCAGAATGTCACTACGCCGAAGATAACGCAAAGGACGTTGACATAGTAGTAGCCATCGCGGTCGATTCGGCATGCTCCGCCACCATCTATACATCGATGCTTCTCCGCTTCAGCCACACAAGAGAAAGCCTGTGTTATAAGGCTGCCCTTGAGTTCGGCTGGAGCATTGGTAGGAGGTATGCAAGTTGCTTTGGTGAAGCTGTCAACTGCTTTGAGAACAAAGAATCGTGGGAAGGTACCTCCGAGGTTTGAGACGCTGGAGTGTGTTAGCTGGGATGATTTCTAACGATAGATGTGAACAAAAACTTACGTAGCGAGCAGGGTCATGTAGGTACCGCCGATGGCAGGATCCGAGATCTTGGCATGGAAGGCGGAGATCGCGACGAACATGCAAGTGCTCATGAATGTCGAGAAGATGTGCGAAACAATGATTAGCAGCAGATATCCCGTTGTGGTCCCGGTAGGTGGGAAGAACATGACGGTCGTTTGTGCAAAAACAGCTGCGACGAGACGTCCGACGAAGGCCCAACACCACACTCGAACGGGTTGGTACTGTTCGCTCCATTTACCAGCGTAGTATCCAAGACTCATTTCGAACGGAAAGTCGATAAGTACTGTCAGAGCAAGATCTTCTTGGCTAAAGCCCTTGTCGAGAAGCTTGAGGTTGGTGACTGCCTCATTTGCCTGGAATCCGATCTTGGCGATGAGATGGATGATGATGAATGTCTGGATGTTCTTTAACTTCATGATGCCACCCATGGTCTTGTACACTTCCCAGATGCTATCCTTCTCTTTGGTGCGATCTTCCTTCTTGAGCACTGCGAGGCCCAGTGTTACGGCGAGATAGAACCAGCCCCAGAAGGTAAGGTACGAGTTCAAGGTAATCAGACCCACATCCGAAGGGGTGCTGCGGAACCATTTGTTTGCAAAATCTGGTGCGTTTAGAGCGAGAAAGACGGTGAAGGACAGGAATTGGCCGCCCGTGAGACCAACTGTCTGAGCTGTACTGGCGTACGATAAATTGCTCTGAGAGATGAGTGTGAGTGCCCAGCCGTCAACAGCGATGTCTTGCGTGGCGCACATGAAGACAAGTGCAAACCACCATCCAGTGAAGCCCCAGACGCCAGCTCCGCCGTTGCTACCAGCATCCTCCATCATCTGAGATGCTCTGCCGCCAAGCCATATCATACCGAAACCACTCAAGGTCTGGATGGGTAGGATCCAGCTCTTTCGTCGACCCACTCGTGCGCTCCACACAGCATCAACAATCGGACTCCACAGCAGCTTCAGACTGTACGGGTACGATGCAAGCGAATACACTCCGATCTGGCTATAGCTCAGATGGCTCTTCAGCAGGAATGGAACACTGCCTCCGGCCAGACCCATCGGTATGCCCTGCAAGAAGTAGAGCAACACCAAGAGCAAGAAATTCCTCTGATCCTGCTTGGGAAGCTCGAAGAAGCCTTTGCTATCGCCTTCTCCTTCTTCCTTGCTATGCTCCGGCGCGTCATCCAGCGTGAAGTCGTGCCTCCCCATCAAACGCTCTCTTGCATCTGTTGTATCCTCGTCCGGTCCATCCAGCACAGACGGATGCTTCCGTCGCTCTAAAAATTGACCACCGTTCATCGTGTCGTTGGAGTGTCCGTTCGCTTGCAGCTCGGAAATGCTGGAGCTCGTGCTCAGGCTGCCGTTTCCTCTTGCGGTGCCGCGGCCACGCGGATTGGGGCTCCGCGACTTGGACTTCTTTGGCGGCATGGAAGAGAAGGGCTCGTCTTCGCTCGACAAGTATTCGTTAGTTTTCTCCAACAATCTCTCTCGGGTCAGACCGACCCTGGCGCCTGTACCACTACTGCCGCCTATCGAAGCTTGTGAATGCAATGCAATCTCCTGAAGCTCGTGCCGGAACAATGATGTCGATGAATTTCCGCTTTCTAGTCTCCCGGCAGCTCGATTGTGTTGTGCTGCTTCTTGGCGAGCTCGTGCTTGATGAATGGGAGCGACTGCTACGACACCACCAGCAACGACACGTGTGAATGCAGGTGTGCTGTCGTTGTTGGCCATACGTGAGGCAAGAAATGCTCCGCTCAATCGCAATACGTGTTCGCACGCGTCTAGCCGACGTGCCAGGGTCCTACGAGACGAGGTGCGGAACGAGCAGTCTCGATGCATCAAATTTTGAACGGGGCGTGAAGCAAAAATTGGTGGAGACGGAAAATTGTACATCTGTATGATATGTACTTCTCATTCTCTTTCTGTGTAAATGTCACACTTTCATGCCGGCGGAGCTGCTCATCTCCGATTGCACCATCTTGCCTGCGCCAATGGCATTGCCCATCTCAGAGCTATATTTCTGGATCGTCTCTCTGCACTGGACTTCACTCACTTCGGGTCTATCCTTGCAATTGCTGGCATCGTTCCGGCGGCGTGGCGTTTCGTGCATCAGTCATGGCATAATGTGGCGACGTGGGTGAAGCGATTCTTCATCTCTTCTGCCACCGTTCCTGCTGGAGATCCTCTCAATCGAAGTGTCAGCACATGGGTGTTGGAAAGCGTTGTCGAGCCCCGAAATCTACGCTTCCAAACTGCGAGGACCGACATCACTCCGCGAGACCGAGATCCGGCTGCTTCCTTGAAGAAGTCGCAGCGAGCAATTCACTATCTTCCCTTCTGGACATCCGTCTGGTTCTGGCATGAGGGACGACTTTTCGCTGCCACCCGCATACTCGACAACTTCAACGCCAATCTCAGTGATCCCAATTACGATGGAGTTGGCGGCGAGGAGCTCACTCTGAGCTGTCTGGGCCTTTCAGCAAACCCGATTCGAGCGCTGATCGAAGTGTGCCGCGAGTATGCCCAGAAGAAGCAGCAATTCTACGTAATCATATATTCGAGAGACCGGTATGGTATGAGCTGGAAGCCCAAGTATCGCAAGCCTCTACGACAACTAGATACAGTACACTTTGACGACGTGACGAAACAAGTCTTGATCGAAGACATTCGCAATTACCTAGACGAGCGAACACAGAAGCTTTACCAAAGCCGGAGCATGCCATACAGAAGAGGCTATTTGTTCTACGGACCGCCGGGAACCGGCAAGAGTTCACTTTCGACAGCTATTGCGGGAGAGTTCGGACTAGATCTTTACGAAGTCAAGGTGCCCAGCATTGCCAATGATGCAGACCTTGAACAGATGTTTTCAGAAATTCCACCGAGATGCATTGTGCTTCTCGAAGATATCGATGCTGTCTGGAGCATGAACAGAGAGCAAAGACACGAGCGCCATCTCAATGTCAACGATCCAAACAGTGACGCGCAATCGACACACAGCCAAGTTTCAAATGTAACTCTGTCGGGTCTGCTGAATGTTCTCGATGGCGTTGGCTCGCAGGAGGGCAGAGTGGTCATCATGACAACGAACAAGCCTGAACAGCTTGACGCTGCGCTTGTGCGTCCTGGTCGCGTGGACTTCAAGCTTTACCTGGGCAACATCAGCAGACAATCTGCTGCCCAGATGTTCCTCCGCATGTTCGCACCGGACTTACTTAGTTGGGCACAGAAAGGGCATGGTCGGAAGGAATGCAAGTACCATTCCCGGAGTATCTCACGAACGATCGATGGCCTCGACCAGCATGTCTCAATGGAACAGTTGAAATTGCTTGCCACTCAATTTGCAGACCAAATACCCGAAGGCACCCTCACGCCTTCACAGCTACAAGGCTTTTTCCAGCTCCATCTAAGCAGCGCTGCGGGAGCAGCTTCAAGCATTGCTGCTTGGGTTCAGAAACAAATGGCCGCAAGATCTGACAAGGAGTGGGAGCCGTGACGATCGTGTTAATGCATTCTCCACTGAAGTACATGTCGCAAGAATGCAGCTTCACGTCTCACGGCTCACATGCACTGTGCGCAATTCACATGCCACGATCTCACATGCTGCTGCGTTCGGCCTGCGGATCGTGCCGCGTAGACTAGATTCCATATTCCAATTTGACGTCCACAAACCTTTGCTTGAACACCAACATCCATAGCAAAAAAATCACCGCAGAGATGCCGCATCTCGAAGGACTTCCACAAGAACTGCTCGACCTGGTACTCGAAGAGCTGCATCCGTCCGGCCCACCAAATCTACGATTGACGAGTCGAACATGCGCCGCCAAGTCCTCGATCGCTACGCCACTGTCCACTTCACAGACTGTACTATACCCTGCAATACAGAAAAGCGCGAGCTGGCCTACACTTTGAATGGTTTGCTCGAGACCGCTCAAACCAAGACCTTTGTGTCCAGAATGCAATCTTTGATCTTCAAATTCTCAGCAGACTTCCGGCACTCAGACGTTGTCTATGAGCGCCTTGACCTAACCATTGACAAAACTATGAAGGCGACCTTCAAAGCAATCAACCAACAGAACAGCCTCAAGCACATCTACATCACAAGCGTACCAATTCTCGGACACGATTACACGCTGTATGAGCAGACTCGGCCGCTCAATCCCATCACGTATGGTCTAGCAGGCAGTGGGCTGGAAGTTGCTGAAATTATCATCGGCGGGAACGACTGTGACCACGCGCCACAGTGGACCTTGCCCTATTATAAGCTCGTCGATAACATCGACTATTGCAAATTTGGCGACGTGCTTCAGACTCTGGCCGTCCTCCGAGTGTCCGCATGGGACTGTGGAGAGTCTGATGAATCGATCGAAGTCGCAGACTTAAAGGAAGCTGCCTTTACATTCATGGACATGCTCTCGAAGGCTCCCAAGCTTTTTTATTTGGCTTTGCTCGATAGCGTGATCCCAACTATTCCATGGTATCAGACCTCGCTTGAATCCCACGCCTAGAGAAGAGCGGGTTCCCGGCTCTCGAGACACTGGAGCTGGAAAATGCTTGTTCATACATCGGTGGACTTGTGGAGTTTATCAATAGATCCCAGCTCAAGAAGCTGATTTTGAAGGACGTCATGTGTTTTGGCTTCGAGGAGTGGAATACCGCCTTGGTGGTGGAGGCCGACATTGCTACGGAGAAATGGTGGGCTCAAATCGGTTTGGTGGATGGCCGCCGTGCCATTTCTGAGACCGACTGTGATAAGCCTGAGTAAGTCCTGGTATCATGAACATGGGAATTTCGAGAGCTGGTTGGTTAGAGACGACTTTGCTCTGGTACGGCATCAGAACCTTCTTCAGTGTACATGGCAAGCAAGCAGATACGGGGAAGGGTTCGTTCGAGCACACCCACGCGCAGCGCTATGGAGATCATGGATAAAGCGACGCTCAAGGCCGCCATATGAGTATTGGAAATCTTGATGCATCGTGCCAATTTTAGGCGGGCGGACAGCACTAAGGGTTGAGAACAGGAAAAAGTTTGGAGCATGTGAACGCGCAGCGCTGTGCTTTCTGTCTGATGCTTTAGATCCCTAGTGCTGTTGGTATCCTTGCTAAGATATTTCGTGACTCGAATTTCGGCAATCTTGTCTGACTTTCAATTGTTGATCCGTCGCCGATGCTTTTAACCAGAGTAAGAGCCGGGCTTTGATGGCATGCCCCGTGGTGATCCAATGTTGTCGCCGTACTGGCCAGCAACATTGCCTAAAATCAAATCAGCATCTCGAGACAGCAGTAATGAGCTTGTCTCAACTCACCAACAGGGCTGTAGTTGCAGACAGTGAGAGTGTCAATTCCTGGGGCGTTCTGGACACCGCCCGGGCAAGACTGAGTAGCGCAGCCGACTTTCTCGGTAGCCTTCCAGACCATCTGACTGAAGTGCCCCCAGTTCTCGAAGTTGCTCATGTCTGGGTCTGCCTGACCGTAGTCGTTGGCATAGTACCCAACCTCGCCTGGAGAAGAGTCAGCAGGTATTCTTGAGAGGCTTTCACCCGTTCATGGCCGTACCGTTGTACCACATGTCAGTGATGGCGTCGCCAATCTCGTCTTCAGTGGTTCCAGCAGCGAGATTCTGGCCATATCCACCACCATCAACGTCCCTTTTGACGGTTAGTAGACGCGTTCAGTAGAGCGAGTGGCGAGTCATATGCTCACATCTGGTGCTCGAATTTGCAAGTCGCTGCAATCTTCGCAGCAGTGCTGGCGAGGCCCTCATCGTAGTCGAGAGGAGAAGCAGAGTGGTTGGAGCGATGAATGTTGTGGTGAACAATCACCAAGTTCGAGTAATCAAACCTCTTCTCAAGGCCGCGCTTGTGAAGATGTCTATGGTCGCCAGCATGTTGCACCGCAACGGATCCTGCCACAAGTGTGGTCACAGCAAGTTGCCAAAGCATATTGAAGGTTAAGATGCTGTTCAGTAGAGAGAGTATAGGGTCAGAAAACGAGGAGCAAATGTCAACAACAACAACAACAACAACAACGAGACTCGGGAAGTCGAGAGAGGATCAATCACGCAAAACACGAAGAGATATGCATCCCCTAGATATGTATATTCTCCACGCGTTCCGGCGCCCCATGCGACGGTGGCCAGAGTTGGGGACGGCTCTCGGGTAATTTCAGCCTTTTGACTCAGTAAGATGAATTTCGATGCTGTCGATCACATCGTGGAAACAAAATTTGGCTCGGGATAGTTCTACAGTGCATGGCAGGAGTGGGGAGAGCCAACAGGAAGATCGTCAAGTTGCCGTCTGCCATCTGCCATGCAAGACGAGAATTTTTTCTGTTCCTTTATTACGCATGTCTTGCTTGCGAGGTATAGCCGTGTCGACATGCAAGTTGACAGGAGGCATACCGTTCCACAGCCGTTGCGCCACCAGAGCCTGATCGTCACGTATGACGCTGTGCTCGTTATCTATTTCAAACAGCCGGGAAAGACGCCGATGAGCTCCAGAGATAAAACTCCTGGTTGCCGTAGGCAGTGGGTCGTCAAAATTTGCGTGAAAATTGACGCAGGAATCCAAGGTACGGCTTGCCTCAGGTCTGGCTGTTTTACGGCATCAGAGTGCTACGAACCGGGTGATGAAGCACGCCCAGCGCCAGACTTTCGTGCGAATGCTCTCAGCTGACAGCCAGACAGACGCCATAACCAGCAGAAGCTCGTCGCTCGCATCCCCGTTGCAGACTACACTGCGTCTGTATGGCGCTGCAAATTGATGGTTCGTGCACCAAAAGCATCGTTTCATAGTGGACCACGTTGCCACAACGCTCAAGACCTAACAAAGAGTCAAACCCACATAAACGCCAACAACAGCCGTCCCATCGCATCCATGATCATTCCGGTTGTCTGGGACGGTCTCTGTGTCTCTGTACAGTCAGCACATGTGCTGTTCAGTATTCCAAGAAAACGCCAAGACTCCATGACCTCTCCAACGATCGAAACAACGACATCTGAAAAAAGCAAACGCCTCAAAAGCAGCTCCGTGGGTATCCTGCCGTCTTCGCACCATTCGTCATCTTCGTTTATTACCTCATATCACTCTCAAGCGACTGTCCGACGCTGTGCAGCTTCGTACAAAGCTGCAGTAGCCCCAATCACGCTGGAGACGATCATAGCAGTAGCACCGCCGTAGATTACATCGTTGACATATTCTGCGACTTCGTGATTGATGAAGCCAAAGCTGACACCCTGGCCATACACCAACCAGACAAGTAACCCTTTCACAACATTGAATGTGAAAGGGTCCGTTTGATATCTTGCAACGGATACACGTGCATGTCCACGCTTGACGTCGCGCATGGTCAGATTGTAGAAGTATGCCAAAATCCATGGCACAATCACATGGGTGGCGCTGAACAGGAGAGTTCTTGACCAGTAGAACCCGCTCGGGAGGACAAAGAGATTAGGCAGGGAGACCGAGATGCTAGGGATGTGAGCAGACGGAATTGCAGGTGTTCTGAACTGCCGTTCCAGTGGCATGAGGGCTCGCTGAAGAGCGAACGCCTCGATGAGTAGGAAGGTGTTTTGGATAGCCGTGACATTGGAGCAAGCTTCTCGCAGATTTGCGATGTGGTCATCAATTCCAGAAAGAGTGTAAAGGTCGTTCAGGCGTTCCATGAAGTGCGCGGACTCTTCTTCGACGATGTCAGCAACTGCCGCAGGAGATGGAGGGCCGGGAAGCTCGGATCTTCTGCGGGAAGAACGCGTTGCTGGCGCTGGAGTGCGCGTGGTAAGTTGGCCAGAAGGGCTGAGCGCAGAGGTCACGGCAGAAATCGCGTTCCTGGCCGCGGCACTGGCGGAAGCAATTGGTGAAGAGAACGTAGCATCATCGCTGGCGCTGATTAGTGGTGGTGATGATGAGATTGAGGGTCGACACGTACTCAGACTCTTGCTTGACCTTTGTGCCGCGTCGGCCTCTGGCCTTGACAACGCTCTTGGCATCCTCATTCACGGCCTCCTCGACTGCCTCTGGAACAAATGCAGCTGTACTTTCGCGTGGCTTAAAAGGTGTTGTTCCACGTTTCGTGACCCAATAACCATCGAAAGTTGGATTGCTCTGAAGACGCGTTCTGTTGCTCTGGAGGTACTCGTCGAGAGTTTCTACGATTTCATCTTTGCGGAGATCATCATTCCTGCTCGGCAGTGTTAGCAGAATTCGACGTGACGCAGTGCTACGCGTCGTACTGTTCCAAGCCAGCCTCTTTGGAGAGATCAAGCAGGGCCTGCTTTCGCTGGCGCTGTAGCCAAGAGTGCGACATGGTGTGGTGGGCGGCGAATTTCAGTAAAAGTGGTACAGTCGTGGTCGCGTGAGCTATGCGATGGCCGTGAAGCTATGCACGGAGGTAATGAAGCAGCGTATGGTGTGTTGCCATATGGTGTCGCGTGAAGAACAACAAGAGATGCGATCAAGGCCTCGGGTGTAAACAAACGACCGGCTTCTTCCGCCGAGTCTTGGCAATTGAGAGCCTCAGGCATGGATAGATACGCTCTCACGTGTCTGCAGGAGGCTTATTCAGCGGTTGAAGCATAGCAACAGACACAATAGGACGGGCTGCTGGCAGCTGGCATATGACACAGTGTCTGGCGTGTTCATGTGAGGCGACGCTGTTGGTGCCGCAGAAGGATGGGAAAGTATTGTGCAGGCAAAGCTCAGGGTGGCTCAGGGCAGTTCTGACGTCGTCGGTCGTCCTTCGCTTCGGACCTCCGAGTTGACTACGAAAATTGAACGCGCGCGCCGACAGAGAGGACTGGCTAGCCATCCAACACCCACCACGCTGCAGTCGACCGCATTGCGCCCCTCGACCAACGATCCATCAGAGTCAGCGTCAGAGCCTCTCTGCCTCTTCGCATCCATCGCGTGTACCCAGCAGCCTTCTCAGAACCCATCGCATGCTTTCCTCTACGAGGTAACCACTCTCCCTATGGTATTGGCCCGTGTGGCTGAATACTTCTTCCCATCATCAGGCGAAAAGGAGGTGTCTCTTAACTATATCGACAATGGCCTCCCCTCGGATATGCGACGGAAGACAGAAGGATCATCCGCGAATAGACCAAGGGTTAGCACTGCAAAGGCCGTGGATGTCGAGCATGGATCCTACCGACCTCCCTACATTCATGCCATGCTAGCCGGTGGTCTGGGAGGCGCAATGGGTGACATGCTGATGCACAGTCTGGACACGGTCAAGACGAGACAGCAGGGCGACCCTCATATGCCGCCCAAGTACACCAGCATGGGAAATACTTATTGGACCATCTTACGACAGGAAGGCATTGCGAGAGGGCTCTATGGAGGTGTGACCCCCGCGTTTGTTGGAAGCATTGCTGGAACCATGATCTTCTTCGGATGCTATGAAAGCAGTAAAAGAATGATGATTGACAATGGCGTCACACCCGCAGTCGCATACTTTGCGAGTGGATGGGTTGCAGATCTTGCAGCAAGTCCTCTATACGTTCCTACAGAAGTGCTCAAGACGAGACAGCAGCTGCAGGGAAGGTATGACAATCCCTACTTCACGAGCGGCTACAACTATCGCTCGACCATAGATGCCCTGAAAACAATATACGTGAAAGAAGGCTGGCGAGAGCTCTTTTCGGGCTACAAAGCGACGCTCTTTCGCGATTTGCCATTTTCTGCCCTGCAATTTGCATTCTATGAGCAAGAGCAGAAACTTGCGAAGGAGTGGGTGGGTCCAGGCAAGGAGATCGGTCTTGGGCTCGAAATTTTCACAGGTGCAAGCGCTGGAGGCATGGCCGGTGTCCTCACATGCCCCATGGACGTCGTCAAGACAAGAATTCAGACTGAGCTTGACCCAGAACTAGCAACGAAAGCGAGGGGAACGAAGACGTCCTCGAAACCTGCGCATGCGGGTGGCTCCCCCATTTCCTCCCCAAATGCGAACCGTCACCGGCCGACCTCATCGCCTGCCGCACCTCCACAGCATCGAGCGCCGATATCTACATCTGGTCCTAGCACGGCATTGAAACATCACGGGCAGGTACCACTCGATACAGAGTCTGTCATGAAAGCTCTGCGCATCATTTATCGAACAGAAGGCTTGGCAGGATGGTTCCGAGGAGTTGGGCCGAGAGGAGTTTGGACGAGCATACAAAGTGGATGCATGTTGGTCGTGTACCAGAAGCTGCTGCGATGGTTCGATGCCAATCCATTAGTGAAGGTCGACGACGAGGACGGCTTGCGCGGATTTAGCTAGGCACAAGACTGATCGAGAAAGAGCTCGTAGTCTTTACACGATTGCATGGCGGTGTGGCATGAACACGACGTTGGAGAGGTATAGCTGAGCAACAGAAAGGTGCTTGGCACTGAGAAAGCTATGCAGAGCGACAGTCTTTGCTATGTATGTATAGATTCCTTGCATCTGAAATGTAAACATCACTTCGTTGTCATCCGCCTTGTCAGGCAGAATCACGTCACAGCGACAGCAGCTAAGCCTGTCGGAGGCTTCAGTGAGAATACCATATGTCACTGTTGGCCCCGTTCTCTGAAAGGACCCGAAGTCATTGATGCAGGAAAAGCTGAGAATCATTAATCATTACGAGGATAGCCCTGGACGTGTGCCTGGCGCCTCAAAACCAACGCTGCTTTTACGTGCGTCACTGGGTTTCCAGCCGTGTTGATCGGCAGGAAAAACTCCTCTTACCAAGACCAGTTCCGGGTAGCATTGAAGTGGAGAAGCTGCAGCAGTCTGATGCTACGTCGACTACAAGCATAACTTACAAGATTGAGCTACCGCTCAATCACTATGCTCATCGTGGTGCTTTCAAAATGCAAACATATAGCCTAGCATTTATGGCCATGGCGAACTCGGTTTCAGCTGTAGTTATACCTAATGTACATCATGATCGTCTAGGGGAACTTTTCGCTGAGAACATCCAAGCACGACTTTGGCGCACAGCTTCGACACAGGAACCTTCATTGGGCGATGAGCATGGTTGGCCTCAGTACACCGAAGGAGGACACAACAACACGCCACATCTAGATGGAGCAGTGAAACCTGGTACTTGGGTAAAGTTTTCTGCTTCGAGCTGGACTGCAGGTTTCTTCCCGGATAGCCTGTGGCAGATCTACATCCGTGAGAAGAACCACCTGCATTTCCGTGAATCATCTCAAGGACAACCAACCGTTGGACAATGGCTGCGAGTTGCGCAGCAATGGACTGACCCGCTCATCCCGAATTCCAATCTCACGGATACACACGATCTAGGCTTTCTCGCAAAACCATTTGAGTCGGCTCTGACGTACAACAACGAGGCGAAGTGGCTGTCAGTTCTGGCCAGCATGTCCAACAACCTTGCTGCTCGCTACGTTCCAGCAGCAGGAGTCATCCGTTCCTGGAATACCAATAACTCGACCTTTACCCTACGCGGCTCTCACTCAGACTCCGCACTGGTCATCATTGACAATATGATGAATCTTGCTCTCTTGGCTCGAAGTGCTGCAAAGTATACTGGCAACCAGACCCATTCAGACATTGCACGCTCTCATGCGGACAAGACACGAGACCATCATGTCCGGCGAGATGGCTCAAGCTATCATGTCTGTGACTACAGTGCTACAACAGGTGAACTATACCTGTGTCGCACGGCGCAAGGATTAGCGGACAATAGTACGTGGGCTCGAGGGCAGGCTTGGGGCATTTACGGATTTGCAGAAGTCTACAGCTTACTTGGAGACCAGAGCTATCTCGAGACTAGCATAAAGATGGCAGAATGGTTCCTCAGCTACCTTCCGGAGGATGGTGTGCCTTTCTGGGACTTCGACGCTCCCTTCATTACGAACGTGACACCACGAGATAGTTCGGCGGCGACTATTGCTGCAAGCGCGATGATCTTGCTGCAGGAACAAATCGAGAAACATCCGCAAGCTGTACCGAAACGCAGGAACTACCGTGATGCTGCTATCAAACTTCTCAAAGACACTCTTGGCCTCAGTCTAGCAGGTGAGATTACCTTTGCAGACATCGACAAAGAGGATCCAGCCGGGGGTCTTGGGGCAAATACAGATGTTTCGACGCCTGCCAATACCGTAGCATCCAAAGGACTTGAGGCAATCCTGCTCCATGCAACGGCCAACAATAATCCGCAAGCTGGAGACGGAAGGAATTATGATAGCGGCTTGGTGTATGGGGACTTCTATCTCATTGAAGCTGAACATCGCTTGATGGCATGGCAAGAGAAGCACGAGTATGGGCATTAGTATGGAGCCTCGGCTTAGTCTTTCACCATCTCCAGATCAGTCCAATATCGCTTCTCTCTAATGGTTAAAGGCTCCAGTCGGCATCCTGGCAAATTGAGTTCGTACCTGCAGTATCCCCGCAGGCCCTCCACTCATTCACACAGAAACGTCCGATCTCAGCTTGTGAGCAAAAGCTCCTGATCGAAACTGGTCATTATTGTCCCCTACAGCCGCTGCACCGTCACGCATTGCACGTTTGCTTCAAGAACGATTCGTCAAAAGAGCACCCTATTGACCACATCATGCCTCCCACGAAAAAAGACAGCTGGAACGGACCTTCGTATGCAAAGAACCTCGCCCATATCGCAGCTCTTTCGGGTCCCGTACAAGCTCTTCTTACACCTAAGCCTACCAACACGATTCTTGACATCGGCAGCGGCGATGGGGCAATCACGACTATGCTATCTAAGAAGGTTCCACAAGGCGCAGTGGTTGGCCTCGACTCATCAAAGTCCATGGTCGAGCATGCAACCAAGACTCATACGGATCCCGCCAAGCCCACGGGTAACTTGAGATTCATCGAACACGACTGTATCAATCTGGAAGGCCCGCCTTCCGAAGACGGAGGTCTTGGCGTAATACCTTGGAACGAAGGATGGGATTGGGTCTTCAGTAATTCCACACTGCACTGGATTCTGGGCTCCTCAGCAGCTCCAAAAATGACGCTACCTAACATCTACCGACTGTTGAAACCTGGTGGTCACTTCATCTGCGAATTTGGAGGCGCAGGACATGTAGCGGAAGCCGTGACTGCTTTCATGGCTTTGCTTGCTCATTATGGCATTCCGAAACCCCGGAGAAGGGAGATCATGCCTTGGTTCTTTCCTACTGCTCACTGGATGAGAAGTGCTCTGCAAGACGCTGGATTCAAAGTCGAGGAGTGTGATCTACATTTTCGGCCGACCAAGATAGAGAATTTGAAGCTTTGGGTGGAGACTTTGGGATTTGTATTCCTGGATGCTGTCGAGGAGGCTGCGCCAGGGAAGCGAGATGAGGCTGTGGAGTGGGTGGTCAACGTTCTGGAGGATGCGGTGGAGAGAAGCAAGGCGGAAGGAGGTGTTGTGCTCGGTTACATGAGGCTGAGGGTTAGGGCGAAGAAGTTGGAGTGAGATCGCGTTGGACGTGAATTGGGCAGAAGGAACTTCGCGGCATGTGAAAGCTGTGAACTCCACTTGCCGGAAGCCCACGTCATGCTCCACCGCTCTCTTCGACTCGACTCTGTCTGGAGAATGTGAACCTCAACAATTACCTGTCTGCTCCATCCCAAGCCATCATTGCAATGGCGGACTCGCAGGAATCCACACTGTTGGGCATCGCGCTCGAACTGCGTGAAGTCATCTACGCCGCCGTCTTGCGCGAAGTCAAGGTCTACCAAGTCAAGACTCGATTCATCAAGAACAAGCAGCTCCATCCCTTCTACGACCAGTGGCTTCTTCCAGTCGGAGAGACTGGCATCACCCGCGTCTGTCGTAAAGTCAGTAGCGAACTCACGTCACGCATTGTGCACGACGCAATCACCTGTGGAAACTCCAAGATCATCGCCGACATCCAGGACCTGGACTTCCGGCCATTACAGGCATTCAACCAATCTCTCACCGAAGCGCAGGAGCAGCGCCTAAGCGCTAGCTCACGACCCAAGCTAATCGCTGTCCTGCATTTCTCGGTTACCCAGGCCCTCGATGCGAAAAAACTTGGACAGTGGTTGAAGTACCAGAAGCAGGTGAACATGGCGGTCACCTATCATGTCGGCGCTTTAGGCAATGGCACGAGCTGTGCCGCTCTACTCGACAGCCTTCGCGAGTATTGCATGCAGTATGGCGGGGATGGAGAGGTGAACAAGGTCTGCGCAGCAGTTGCGAAGTTTCAGGCGAATCCAGCTGCGCATGATCGTCAACTGGAGAAGTGGTATGGCAGCTCGTTGCTAGGCAATGGCGATGTCGTGGGGCCAAATGCAGGCTTGACTGAGTCTGGTGGTAACGCCGCGGCTGATGAGGATCCGATGGAGGTTGACGAGGATGATGAGGAGAAGGCTGAGGGAGAAAATGAAGGGGACGAAGACAGTGAAGATGATGAAGAGTCTCTCGACTCGGACATGATGTCTAGCGACGACGACGACATTGAGTAGTGATCGGCATCAGTGCATATGGCAGTTGTAGAACTCGGGTTCGCAACGCATGCAGCTTCGAGCTCAATTAGCCGACTGGAGAACTTCGTGTTCAGGCTCGATTGTCTAGAAATTGACCTCTAGGCCTTCCAAGTGCCATGTCTCCAGCTCCTCGAGGCTGAGGACCTTGTAGATCCATTTGATTCCGTATTCGACGTGATCGTCGCGGTCTGGGATGTCTCGACCATCCTGTGCCCATCTCGACCAGACAACGCATGTTGCCGCATCCCATGCAGCTGGGATTGTCAGCAGTTGTGACGCACAGACATGTGAATAGAACAAGCTTACAGTAGTACTTCTGCTTCATGAGGATTTGTATCAGCATCGCCACCGCAATGGCAAGCCCGATGGCTTGAGCTTTGGTTGCGATCACGCCGTCTTTTAGTGGCTCTGGATGCAATGCAGATCCTGCCATCCTTGGTCCGACCCAGTGTCCTTAGCCATTCGTCGTTTGCCTGTCTTGTTGCTAATAACGCATTCACGATGTCCAAGTGATCAGGTAGGCAGTATCTCTCCTTGAGCATACCAGCCGGGACCATTGGCAAACTGACAGGATCGATAGGTGGCTGAACATTTACAGCTGCGGGTGGAAGTCCGCCTGCCGGCTGAGGAGGCTGATGGTTGGCCGGGGCAGGAGGCTGTCCTGGACCAGGCCACCCGACAGCTCTGATACAGGTACAAAGATTCATTGGATAGTTCCACGCTGCACGAGCCGATGGTGGCGGAGGAACACCGATAGTGAAGTCAAAAATTCGACGAGCGAACCTTTCTTGCTCATTTCTCTCACAGGGTTTACATAGCCTTGTCCAGAAAGCATCGAATAAGGATCCTGGAGCACCTGCGACTGGCATCGGCCATGGTCGAGTTGATGGATCTCCTCCTCTCATCGCATTGCCATCCCGGCGTCCTTCTGGCGACTTTTTCGTTAAAGCTGCGTAGACAGCAGTAGCGGCCGCCAGCCCTGCGGTGGCATCGTAACACTGGCCGCATACATCCTCGTTGGGCCACGTGTGGTAAGGACTCGTGCGATTCGTGCACCTTTGTCGCGTCCAGTGAACGTTCAGCGGTAGACCGGTTCCAGCTGGGGCAGCGAGGCCATTTGTGCAAGCTCCTAATGGAAGGCCGGCTCGCTGGCCGTCAACGCATGGTACTGCCATGGATAAGCTTAATTGGGCAGTGAGATCGTGAACCCATTATAGACGAAATCTTTTGGAGTGCATCCTTGGATAATTGTACTCAGCCCAGACAAAGGTTCAGCGTTCCGCATGTGGAAGAATGAAGCAATTGGACAAAGAAGCTAGGATGCGTAGGAAGACAACCGACTCTGTCATTGTCCTACAGACTGTAAAGCAGTACTTCAGAGAAGCTACGGATCCTAGGAGACTTACTGCTACGTTGAGCATGGCTGTGGATTGTTTTTGGTCAACAGCCATTTACTGTCTTCTTCGCCTGGGTGAAAGACGCCTAGATTGACTCGATAGAAAGATGTCGGTGTCATGGCTTGGCAAAGACGTCACGTGACGCATTGACGGCCCTTGCACACTGCCAGGTTCAACAAAGTCTCTCGCACCTCATGCACTACAGCATGCACACTTCAGTGATCAGAGCCGCTCTTCGCAGCAATTTCAGGCCGCCATTTGCATGCAGCAAACGATGCTTTTCCACAACGCCGTCACTGCACGCCAAGAACCGCATCTGGCCAGCACGCGTGCGCAATGAAAGCCATCTCCATTCACTGATTCTCAGCAGCGCAAGCACACGCGTGCCATTGCTCACACTATGGATGACCACATGGAGCCGGGAGTCTGATGAGGTCTCTCCAATCTTGCGAGAGCTCATTGAGAAAGATGGCATAGGAGAAGACAAAGGCACGGTCTCCTTCGTAGAGGTCGAGACGGACAGCCCAGACCTGGGCGGAATCTCTGGTATGGCCCAGAGATACGGGATCAACCATATACCCACGCTGCTCGCATTTGATCGGCAGGAGCCACAGATCGAGACAAAGGTGTCAAAACTTGACCACCTGAAGGACAAGGAGTTTTTGATCAGATGGATCGAAACTGAAGCTGCCAGACATGGCTCTGGTGGCGCTGGAGGCAGGTTCTTTGGCCTCTTTGGTCGATGATGTAGGGAATGTTCGAAAGGTGGACGAAAATGAGCCTTCGTTTTTCTGGTCATATGAAGCCTTGATGCACGCAGCAGAAGACACAGAGGACACAGCTGGACTTCATCGATCCGTTTCATGGCATTCCAGTCGAAGTTCTTTGTCGACAACTTGGTCTGTTGTCACGATACTTGCATCATCGCCTCCTTGCAACTATTAGATGTTACATACGGGATCCATTGGTTTGTCCAGGACGTGGTGCGCCACGTAGGCAGTGTCGGCAGCACCACCAAGTTGGACATACAGGGCAGCATATTGCAGAGTCGACGTAGAGCACATACTAAGCATTCACCGAACGACTTGCCCGGTTCGATTAGGTATGGGTAGGATTTGCTGAAAGAGGATCAATGGGGCGTAACGATCCTCCATGTTAAGCGCCAAGCTTTCACATGAAAATGGGAAGCTTCAGTGAAGATTAGTTCACCGTATCCAACAGTTCCGCTTGCTGTCTCCGTGTGCCTAGAACCTATGACTCTTGCCTTTTGGTACAAGGACGCTTTGGACCCACCCAGCATCTATGGCTGAAGCATCCGATGTGAGGACAAGAACAACCACTTCATAACCGCAATCCTAGGCTTGATTGCTTCAACATTCTTGCTAACTTGCTGGATTCCGATGACAACTCAGCCTAGGACATCCATGTTAGTATAACCCAGGAGATCGGCCAGTGTGAACTATCTATAGTTCTGTTCACATTTTGCACTACGTGTTTTCCAAAACGTTCAAAGGAAGGGTCGATCGAACACTTAAAGTGTAAAATCTCGTTCTCCCTCGTCAATGGCATGCTCCCCTATAATCATTTGACCTCAAAGACAATCCTTAATTTTCTTTTTCTCTGCTACGTTAGCGAAAGCTTCTCAATGTCATACGTGTCCATATATGCTCCTCCGAAAGACGGAATGCAGTTCTACGACTCTGGCTTCAGAAGCGATGTCTGGAATCTTTACTACACTCAAAAGCTGATGGCAGAAGTGAGGCTGCTGCTGAAAAAATGTCGCCTGTTTATATTGAGTATGGTAGATCGTGATCACTCTGTTACGACTGACTTGATCGTGTCAGTCAGAGGCGCATGTAAAGAGAGGTACATGATCGCGGGAAGTTTATTCAGTTGCAAAGTTCCATTTGAGGCTATCAAAGGCAGACATTGGGAAGGTAAGGCTTTCGCTTTGTGAGAGCTCGTTTCGACGCCGGTCAAGTACGCTTCCCAGTCGGAACCCAAAGTGCGATTGCTTCACTGATGGACGTTTAGAGGCTGTGGCAGCACGAGTTGGTAATGTGAGCTGTGTTTCATTCGACTTGGAACTCGTGCATGTTGGGGCCGCGAATCGGCGCGTGTCGACTGTTCTCCCATTAACTCGGTCATGTCAAGATGCAATGTCGAGACAAAGGTCGAGCACAGTCTTGTACAGCTTCTACATTCCATTACTTCTCATGTGTCAAACTCCTCAACATGTACCTCGTATCGTCCGGTTTCGACTGTCCATGCTTGCCCTCTGCTGCTTGCTTGCCCTCTGCTGCTCTCATGACCGAATCATGCCTTATACTATGATAATTCTGCGATTTTTGTGTCACAGGACTCGATGCCATCACGGGCAGACTGTCAGTCTCGCCGAATGGAGACTGATTTGGAAGCACTTCTTGGCGGCGCGGCATATCAGCGGCTGATCGAGCATTGGACTCAGCGCTGCTTGAATCTGCAGCGCATTCCTCTGCCTTTTGGTCTCCACTGTCGGTATCGTCTAGACTGTCTATCGTTTCGACCGGTTTGTGAGTCGCGCTGATCGTAGTTCTAGCGAAATGTTGCTGCAGAAGATCTCGGTCCGTAGCCTCAGCCTTCTCCACGAGCCCTTTGCTTGGCGCAGTCACCACAGCCGCTTTGAAGTTACTTTGTCTCCTTCTGAGATAGTAAAGAGAAGATTCGGCACGCTTTCGCTTCTGCTTCTCACTCTTGGCTCCGTGCTCGTGCGTCTTGGTGTCTTCCATAGTACCTCCAGCAGCAACATAGTCCTCCATAGGCATTTTCGACCAGAAAGGCTGGTCTCTCGAACAAAGTTTGTCGAGAGCATCGCACGCCCTCTCAAATTCCGAGTAAAGTTCTTGAGCAGCCTGGGAATCCGCTCCACAACGGGTCTCCACTTCTTTGTATTCTCTCCAGAAACTGTCGGCCCATTTTCGCTTGGAGCAAGGCGGGCAAAAGCTTCGAAGCTTCATCGTAGGCAAGACGTTGATGTTTGAGCAGGCGTAGTCGTTCTGGGGCGATCTCCTGCGCAAGCAAGCTGAGACTCGATGGAAGTATGCGTGGTCGCATTGAAACCTTTGTGTTCTAAGTTTGCACATTTTGCCTGGAGTCGCAGGTGGAATTTTTCTTTTGTTGTATCGGCGCTCTCTTTCTCAATATCAACAGTGATGAGTTGAAGGGGCAAATGACGCAGTAAGAGAAATATAGAGTCCACGCTTCGATGTAGAGTCACTGAGGACAAAGTGAATGCTTCCAATCCGAGGGCTTCCATCACAAGCTAAGACACGGACCACGTGAATCCACACGGCATCTCGTGAAGATAGCACTCGCAAGATACGAGCAATGCTGTGAAGGTACTCTCACGTGCTCAGTTCTAAGCGACAGCGAAGTGGAGGTCGTTAAGGTGTTCGCTGTTTCTTGGAGCGGCCCGCCTATTACGAAGGTGCAAAGTGCGCCGCACATTGCAGTCAGACCATCGGTCTCTTGCCATTATCTTGTGGGTAAGTTGTAAAGCAGACGGGTCTCCATGGTACATGAACTGAGGTTAAAGGTAAGTTGTGCGAGCCGAAGCGACGTCCCAGCGAGCCTCGCGAAGCTTCCACATTGGGCTCTGGAACAAGTGTTGATGACAAGACTTGCACTGACCGGGCCTGACAGTGCTTGAATGGCTGAATGCGTTGTACAGGTAGTATCGCTTGTATGGGTACGGTGCAGCACGAGATGACTGAGCAGGCGCACATTGGCTGAGGCGCGATGGTAAGATGGCCTGAGCGATCTGCACCCCGTAAACTCTGTAGGAACGACTTCTCTCCAGAGCCGCGCACAATGCTTGTGACAAGTGGCACCAGAGTGAAGGGTACGCGACGGGCACGGCGATCATCACATGCAAGTGAACTCGGTTGGTTCCGCAAAGACCGCTGACCCTGACCCTGACCCTGACTAGGAAAGGCGCCACGGGTCAACCCGCTTCCCGCCCCACCAAATTCTTTAAATTTTCCAACCCACTCCCTTTCTCTTCCTCCCACCATCCCCCCCTTCCTTGATCCCCCTCGAAACTGCTCGCCATGTCCGACAAGCAGGTTCAGAAGGAGAACGCCCAGAGCGCGAAGGTGCTCGAGGATCTCCTCTCCAAATTGTCCCTTTCCAAGACCGCCGACGAGGCCAAGTCCACGTCGCACGACATCGCCACCTTCATCAATGGCGAGATCCAGGAGCACGCCGCGCCCACCAAGGCCGTCGAGAGCCTGAAGAAGATGCTCAACAACAAGAAGGATGCCAACGCACGCCAGTTCGCCTGCGAGGCCATCGCCACCATTGCGAAGCACTCCGACATCTCACCCACCGTCGAGCCATACCTCGTCCAGCTCCTCCCGAACGTGCTGGCCGCCGTCGGTGACAAGATGGCCGCCGTCAAGGTCGCCGCCCAAGACGCCGCCCTTTCCATCACCAAGGCCGTCAACCCCAACGCCGTCAAGCTCCTGATCCCACACTTCATCCACTCCATCCACAACGCACAGAAGTGGCCCGAAAAGATGACCGACCTCGAGTGCATCGAGGCTCTCTGCGACAGCGCCCCAGCACAGGCTGCATACCAGGTGCCAAACCTCATTCCTATCGTCTCCGAGGCTATGTGGGACACCAAGCCCGAGGTCAAGAAGCGCGCATACTCCACCATGGAGAAGGTGTGCCAGCTCATCGTCAACAAGGATATCGAGCGCTTCATTCCTGAGCTCATCAAGTGTATCGCCAAGCCAGAAAACGTCCCAGAGACTGTTCACCTGCTCGGTGCCACCACCTTCGTCACTGACGTCCACGAGCCAACCCTCGCCATCATGGTGCCTCTGCTCGAGCGTGGCCTCAAGGAGCGCGAGACTGCCATCAAGCGTAAATCTGCCGTCATCATCGACAACATGTGCAAGCTTGTCGAGGACCCAAATATTGTCGCCGCTTTCTTGCCAAAGCTGATGCCTCAACTCACACAAAACTACGACAACTTGGCCGATCCGGAAGCCCGTGAGAAGACCAAGCAGGGTCTTGACACTCTGATCCGTGTCGGTAATGTCCAGAACGGCAAGATCCCAGAAGTGTCCCATGCCGGCGACGTTGCCACGATCGCTCCCAAGCTCAAGGACATCCTCAGCTACAAGCACAAGGATGCCGCCGAGAAGTACCCTGCCGTCCTCGATTTCATCGCCGCCATCGCCGGTCAGCTCATCGACGAGAAGGAAAGCGAGGACATCTCCTGGATCACCCAGCTCAAGCCGTACGTCGTTGCGATTATTGGCGATGCTGATGCCGAGGGTGTTATTAGCACTCTCCGCAAGCGTGCCTCGCCATTGGCAGCCGCTGAGGACGAGGTTGAGCCTGACGAGGAGGAGGGCGAGGACCTCTGCAACTGCACATTCAACTTGGCGTACGGTGCTAAGATTCTGCTCAACTCTACACATCTCCGCCTCAAGCGTGGCCAGCGATACGGTCTGCTCGGTCCAAACGGTTCCGGAAAGACTACTCTCATGCGTGCCATCAACAACGAGCAGGTCGAGGGCTTCCCAAAGCAGAGCGAAGTCAAGACCGTCTACGTCGAGCACGATTTGGACGCTGCTGACACTGAGCTTACCACCATGGCTTGGACCTCCATGAAGCTCAAGCAGGCTGGTCTCGATCTCACCGAGGATGAGATCCGCAAGACTCTCCTCGAATTCGGCTTCGTCGAGGCCCAGATTGACGGTGTCATTACTGCTCTTTCTGGTGGGTGGAAGATGAAGCTCGCCCTTGCGCGTGCAGTTTTCGAGAAGCCAGATATCCTTCTTCTTGACGAGCCAACCAACCACTTGGATGTGAAGAACGTCAAGTGGCTCGAAGACTACCTGATCAATTCGCCTTGCACATCCATCATCATTTCCCACGACAGCAAATTCCTCGACAACGTCATCCAGCACGTCATTCACTACGAGCGCTTCAAGCTGAAGCGTTACCGTGGCAAGCTCAGCGAGTTCGTCAAGCGTGTGCCATCCGCCAAGTCTTACTACGAGCTCGGTGCCTCCGAGATGGAATTCAAGTTCCCAGAGCCAGGTTTCCTGGAGGGTGTCAAGACCAAGGCCAAGGCCATCGTCCGTGTCAGCAACATGGAATTCCAGTACCCCGGTACTCCAAAGCCACAGATCAGCGACATCAACTTCCAATGCTCGCTTGGCTCCCGTATCGCCGTCATTGGTCCAAACGGTGCCGGAAAGTCTACGCTCGTCAACGTCCTTACTGGTGAGCTGATCCCAACCAAGGGTGATGTCTACCAGCACGAGAACATTCGTATCGCATACATCAAGCAGCATGCTTTCGCTCACATTGATCACCATCTCGACTTGACTCCATCCGAGTACATTCAGTGGCGTTTCCAGACTGGTGAGGACCGTGAGACTATGGACCGTGCCAACAAGATCGTCACCGAGGACGATGAGAAGGCGATGGACAAGATCTACAAGATCGAGGGTTCCCAGCGTCGTGTCATTGGTGTGCACTCGCGAAGAAAGTTCAAGAACTCCTACGAGTACGAGTGTTCTTTCGCTCTTGGTGAGAACGTCGGTATTCAGGGCAAGGAGCGATGGACACCTATGATGACTGCTGACAATGCCTGGATTCCGCGAAACGAGCTTATCGCATCTCACCAGAAGATGGTTGCCGAGGTCGATCAGAAGGAAGCTCTCGCCAGCGGTCAGTTCCGTCCTCTGGTCCGCAAGGAGATTGAGGCTCACTGCGCCAACTTCGGTCTTGATGCTGAGCTTGTCTCTCACTCCCGCATGCGCGGTCTTTCTGGTGGTCAGCGTGTCAAGGTCGTGCTTGCTGCTTGTTCATGGCAGCGTCCTCACTTGATCGTTCTTGACGAGCCAACCAACTACCTCGACCGTGACTCTCTCGGTGCGCTCTCCAAGGCCATCAAGGCATTCGAAGGTGGTGTCATCATCATTACCCACTCCGCCGAGTTCACCAAGGACTTGACTGAGGAAGTTTGGGCTGTCATGGACGGCAAGATGACTCCATCTGGTCACAACTGGGTGCAGGGTCAAGGTGCCGGTCCTCGTCTGAAGCAGGACGATGACGAAGAGGAGAAGTTCGATGCTATGGGCAACAAGATCGAGAACACCAAGAAGCAGAAGAAGCTCACATCAGCAGAGCTCCGAAAGAAGAAGAAGGACCGAATGGCCCGCCGCAAGCGTGGTGAGGAGGTCTTTTCTGATGAGGACGACTAGATGTGTGCGAGGGTTCGAGCTCTTGCAGGGCAACTAATGCATTGGTAGCGTAAAGGCGTTCTTACGGATCACGAGGGTTTTACAGGCATGAAGAGGTTACGAAAGCAAGATTCCCATACCTTTTTTTGAATGCCTAGAAGGGATAGAGAGAATAGATTCCTTTTGTAACGAAAAGTAGTTTCAAGTCCCATGACTTCCTCCATCTACTCTTGAGTATGTCGTACTGTCAGATGTGCTTGATGTGCGCGATGGTGAGCCACATCAAATTTTGAGAACTCCAGACTATTCAGAACTTCCTTCGTCACAAGCGATCTCAACGACGTGGCTGTCAAGGACTGCAAGTGGGCCAATGTCAAATTCGTCGACTGCCATCTATCTCAGCAATGCCACTTTCGAAGGCCTCGGCAGCGATTGGAAAAATGTCCCCCTTCACAAAGTGTCGCCTCGTCAATACTATATTCACCAATGTGACTGACTGACGCTGGAAGACGCTCGATTCTCTGGCCTTGACTTTGAACATGTCAAATCCATGAACAATTTACCAGAATACTTTGAAGGGCATCAACAACAGCCTGTGCTGCAGAACATCAGCCTAACCGATTGTGTTTTCCGAAGAACAACTCCCTTCGCACATGCCGCTTTGAGGAACACTCACTTCTGCCAAATCGACTTGGGCGATGTCGATTTCCAATATCTGACTCTTGAAAAACACTCGCTGGTGCGGAGAACATGCGGCCATCGTTACGCCAGAGGAGCGGCCGAGAATGGGGCACGATGGCTTGGAGCTGAGGCTCGCAATATTGTCTGGCTCACCCTTGTGCAAGACTCGTGGCGGATTCAATGAGCGCAATAGTTCCCACGACGCCGTCAAGGAGGCTTTGACGGCAAGGCAAGATCTCGAGTCACTCGTCGTAACAGCAGGACCCCAGGCTGTACCTCTTTTGGACTTTCCGCACCACGTCTTGGATCTTGATCTCTTTCCCAACCCGCGCCCGTCTCGGTAGTAGATATCAACATTGCCTGGAACGATACATCGGCCAGACATGTTATTGCAAAAGTCGACTTCGAAAAACATACCAAGGGCAACTGCTGTGTGCGCGCACCGACTTCCTCGGAGCCAGTAGGGAATGCTACAATATAGGAGTCAAACACTTATACCACCGAAAGTCCGAGTTCACGAAAAGCCTCGAAGCCACGGTTGCCTTTCTGCACGACCATCGCCAAGTCGAGCACGACTTTAAATCCATCAGCATACGCATGGATCCGTGGCAAGATTTAAGCGCATTGCTTCGCCTCTTTTAATATCCTAGTCCATAAGCGAGCTGACATTACCCAAGTCGAGATGATCTTTTTACGACAGTTCTGGGAGGACGCGCCCTGGATCAAGAGACGCTCGCGGGTACTAGGCAAGAATCGGCAGTGGGAAGTTAGCTGCAGAAGAGTCCTGGACTGGCAAGGCTGGAACGGGAGTCAACGAGACCGGAACTTTCTGGGACATTTCGCGCGACTGCCTTTGACAGTGCAGGCGACGGTGAAGATCGCTGGCGTGGGTAGATTTCCTCCGCCACGGCCATTCATGAGAGCGCTCAGGGAAGAGATCTATGCACGGCGAGCTGTGCGCAGAAAATCTCGCGATTTCAGTCCATGGACCTTGCTGTGGGAAGAAAGAGCTGCGCGAATGCTGCTACCGGAGGAGAAGCCAGGATTCATCTCAAGCTAGCGACTGAACGTGATGTTTCTCGGTAGGTTGAAATAGTCTTTCGTTGCTCATCTGTTCCGATGGCGTATTCGCGTCTAGAGAGAATCTCAGCAAGCGGTTTTAGGTACACGAATTCACAAGAGATCGTTCGTGCCTCACTCGATCTGGGTATCATTTCACATCGTCAGTAGCCGCTCCGAACTTTTCCTATTCTACAAAAGTCATGAAACGCCGACCGGCCCTCCTCATACACATTGTGGCGGGCTTAGTATGCTACTCTGGTCCTCATCTCTTGCACCTTCTTCTCGATCTCTTTGACGCTTCGGTCGACTTCTGCCGCGATTTTTTGCTTCGTGTCATAGCTTAGACCCAAGAAGCGTTCGAGCAGGTCGCCATCGATGACTCCCTTTACTGGCACATAGTACGAGCGGTACATGAGGTGGTCTCTTCCAGCAAGTGGCGGGTCCTCGGTGCGCATTTGCTGCTCGAGTGCAGTGAAAAACTCCACATCCTCACGAGTTACGAAGGGGATAAGGATGCCGAGAGTGCCTTGGAGACCAGACCAGAAAAGGACTTCCTGTCCACCAGCCACAAGTGCAGTGCGCTGCATGCTCATCGGAATGTCCTGGCAGAAATAGTGCGCTCGCAGATCAAGTCGGTATGGCGCACCGTTGAGGTAGCTGCGTTCATTCATGATGTATCCGCCAGCACCTTCTTCATCGGCTTCTTGGCTAGCCTGCTCCGGGCATCGCACAACCCACAAGTTGCCGAACTTGTCACCTCCCGCTGCAGTCTCATAGTCCACCATCGTCGTCGTAGTAGTCCAGCGCTGGACAGTGTCATCCACGAATGGGATCAGTCGGTTGAAGGTAGGCTTGTAGACCAAGTATGTCACACCTTCGCTAACATCGCCGCAAATGATGCGATTGCCTTGCGATTCCAGCGTTACGATCTGGTTTGGCACAGCGACATTGCGTGCTTTTCGAAGCAACGCCTTCATACCCAGGTCATATATGAACAGCTCGTTGCCAACTCCGAGAGCAAGTCGCCCACGGAACGGCAGGAGCGCGTATACAGGGAGCTCGAACTTCGTCTTGTGCACAAATTCCAGCTCAGTGCCATCTTTGAGCAGCTTGTAGATGTGTACATATCCGGCCGTTTGCGCTCCAGTACCAGGCTGCATATGCTGTCCAGTACCAACGGCGAGGTAGACTTCCCAATTCTTAGACTCGAAGGCGACGCAAGCGCATGAAAGTGCGGCTTCGTTCTCTCCCAGCTCAATCGTACATGTGACTTCCCGTCCGCCAATTGGATCGACTGCTTGGATGCAGGATGCCCAGTGGCCATTGCCGCGAGGAAGTCCGAGATGTCTCTCCATCGCCTTTGCTTCGTCGTCATCTCCTATGCTCTTTCCTCGTAATTGATCGCGCGTAGCTTGGGAAAGAGTATTGCCTTCGCTTTGCGCGACATACCAAAGTGGGTACCAGGGATTCCGTGTCATTGCGCGCGGCGTATACTGAAGCGATACAGAGCTGTGCGACAATCGGCCTTCGACAGATGGAATAGAGAAGATCAAAAGCGATGAGCCTTGTATTGCGCAGAGGCCGTTGAGATCGGGACTAGAGAAAGACCGGGCGGCCTCCATCGGTTCTGCTATCAGGGGTGTGACGGTGTAAAGTTTGGACTGAGGGTGATTGTATCCCAGCCAGGGTCTGCTGGAGCATGCAAGCACACAGTCCTCTCCGTCCACTTCTACGGGGCATAATCGGGGTGGCTTGGTACCTAGGAACTTGGTCCGCACGTCACCAAGCTCGCCAGTAGTTTCATCAATGATAGCTCGCAGGTATAGTCCAGATGCCAATCCGATGTGCACGACATTGACAGTAGTGCCGGAGGCAGGATCCAGCATTTCTACCACTTCGAGCGATTTTGGGACTGCGGACAGAGCCTGCACACTTCGCGCCTCCAATGGCGAGTCCAGCTCAATACTGAGGACGCGAATCGTGCAATCGTCACAGCCGACAACAGCATACTTAGCTTGTTGCCGGCCTTTCGGTGTCTGACCAACAGAAACGGCAGTGATCTTACCACTCATTTCCGGCATTTCTTCGAGCTGGATCAGGATACCGTCTTCGCCCATGAAGAAGAAAGCAAGTTCGGCAGAGCTCAAAGCCAGTAGCAATTGTCGCTCGTTGGCAGAAGCTGCGGCGACAGTCCGATGTGGCGGAGTCGGCCACTCATTTAAAGCTCCGGTCTCTAGGATTGACCGAATGCCTCTCGCGTGTACTTGCACGAGGGTGGAATCGCCCATTTGCTGTGCATGAACGGTCGCCCGGACCTCAAGGAAAGGAGAATTCTCGATCTGCTCGACTGAATCACCAATGGAGCAGGCAATGGTCAGATCGCCATAGCTACTGCTTATGATGAGGTATTTGTGATGTTCATCGCTTGACCTGTGCTTGAAAGTCCAGATGCCATCATAAGGCACATTGCCCATGTTGTTGTCAATCATGATCTCAACATCCAGTCCGTGTCGAATCGTCTTGAATAAGCTCTTATTCCCAGTACCCTGAATACCGTATATTTGCGGCGCATCCTCACCTGTTAAATTGTCGACTTTCGTTCGCATCAAAGGATGGAGACCAGGGACGTCCACAGCCAAATGCGTCATTGTCAGCTCGCGAGGCTGGAAGTAGGTTGGTTCGTATGCTTCAGCAGGGTCGGGAGACACGCCATCTGATGTGAAGTTGTTATGTGGCTCGAACTCGAGATCGTCCGCCAAGTCGTCAACATGATACAGTTGGCTGTTGCCGTTTTCTGTGGCAATGTACAGGAAGCCTTTCTTGTGCAAAAGCATCTGTTTCGCAAGCGGAAATGTGTCGTAGTACTTCATAGTGATCTGCTCAGGATCTGCCGTTTGTCGGCCCTGCGCGTCGAGGGCCATGGTGATGTTGAGCTTGAAGACATCGCCGTCCTCAGTCTGAAGGAGGAAGAAGAATTCTCTTCTCGATGCAGCAAGATGGAGGCAGCTTGCCACGATATGTCGTTTCCGATTTGGGTCCTCGGTTGCACCCTTGCGCCTGGGAATTGGAATAGCTAGAGATGCTGCCTTGTCGTGCTTGTAGTATATGCGATCCTCACAACACACTAGCACACCTGACGGACCATTCTGTCCTCCTGGAACACCAATAAGCATGTTGGCGCTGTAATCAACTGGCTCGCTCCAAGTCTTCACAACATGGTTCAGGCCCATGTCGACTGTGTAGTATACCAGCTGCTTCTCTCTCCGCTCATATGCTTCGCCGCTTGGATCGCTTTCTGCCTCGGTGTACTCGACTTCCAGAGCTGCAAAAATCGGTGGTTCCCAGCCAGTGTCCAAAGCACATATAGCGAAGCATAAGCTCCCCCATTGATTGGCCTCGTGTGGGCTCGATATGAGGATGTTGCCATCGGCGGCACGATTGAGCATGTAGACGACCTTATTCTTCTCAACACTTGCAAGCATGATGCATCGTCCACGAGTGTCGCTTGCAAGATACTGTCCAGGAATGGTACGGCGCACGCCTGATTTGCCATAGGTCTCGAGGTGCACACGCTTGAACTGTTGCTTGCCGTGGTCGTAGGTGAGCATGGCCACCCGGCCAGAGTCTGAAGCGATAACAAGCTGGTCTGAAATAGCATGTCAGCATTGATTGAGGTGTTACAAGATGAGAACGGCTTTCGCCAGAAACTGCAGCCGCATCCTCGCAGAGCGCACAAGAGCCTCTCATATTCGACGGGACGCTGTGGGCAACAGCCATCACTATGTGTTCTCGCTCGACTGCGGTGAAGATTTACTGACCCGTTGATGTTCCTGGGATGCGAAATGCAGCGACTCCACGCACGATGCCAAAGACATCCTGATCGCAGATAGTCACCACTTTGCGATCCCCTCCGTCGCTCTGGACGATGCGGTGCAGCATAACATGTTGGCCTCGAGCTTCAAAGATTTGCTGGTCGCCCGCTTTTAGTCCAGGAATGGCATTGCAGAGCACGGCGGCTGCGGGCGCGGATGGCTGTTCGAGAGTGAGCGCATAGAAGGCCTGCGACTGGTTGACGTTGGCCATCGCGGCCGCTGTTGGGGGTGTTGTCGCGCTGGATGCGTATGCTATGCCTGCTTTTCGCGGTGCTTGTGCTTGCTTGAAGCTGCGCTGCAGCGAGTCAGGTGCCAAGAAAATCAGAAGCTCGCGCGGAACTCGGAGCGGCGGGCAGACATCTCCAAATGGCATAGTTCCAGACAGCAGCAGCTGCTCCATCCGTCGTCGACCTTGAGCTAACTACAATCACCACATATCAGGGCAGGGAACTAGACCATGGCGTCGAGGTCGATATGTAGTCGGTGCCTCCGACTGGCAGTATCGAATACACCATCCTCGGCACCACGAGCAATCCCAACAGCTGCGAGACGAACATTCACATCAGCAGCACCGAAACAGCCTGCAGCCAAGACTCGCAAGCTTCACTCATCATCCCGGCAGAAGGCATCTCCTGCAGTAGAGCCAGCAAGTCGGACAGCTTCAGACATTCCGCCTTTCACAAGCCAACATGAGCAGAAAGTTCTGCTCCAGCCAAACAACCTGTTCCACTCATTCACAAACTCCCCATCGCCGGCGATACGTAAACGAGCAGCATTCATGAGGCAGAATGCCTATTGTCCGCACCCACATCACCAAGCGACCCGCGCACCGCAATCTCCAAATGACTTGGAAGCACGAAAGACGGGAGCACTGCCTCCTGCACATGTTCGATATGAGTGTCCAGATTGTGGTATTCCCGTAGCTTGTAGCGAAGAACATTTCGCAAGCGACTATGAGAGCCATTTAGAGATCTGTGACCTTCTACGAGAGATCAACGAGGATGATCATGATCTTCACAGTGGACGATTCTTCCCCGAATTTGAGTATCCAGGACCGCAGATGGAGGAGGCACAGGTCAACATGACAAATTGGGACACACTGCTATACAGCAGAGAGTTCCAAGCTATCAACGAGGAGAGGCCGATGCGACAAGTGACTCGCTTGTTGACTTATCCCGCCACAATCGGCAGCGTATTACACGAGCTCAGTCCATATAGCTTGAAGCACAAATTGCTTCCGGAGGGATTGAGATCATTAGCAGGTAAGCATATTCTTGTCGCTTCGCGGGTCTATGGCTGATCTGCGACAGCTCTTCGCTACACACTCCATCCGCCGAAGTCTGGTGGAGGTCTAGATATCAAAGGTCTGCGGACACAATCGCCGCCTGTCCGACTGTTCATCCTTGGCGCCAGAGCGGAATCATCTCTGCCCAGAGATGTCTGGATGCAACTAGCTTATCTCTTTCCTCGCGCCACCTTCCATCTCATCTTTATTGGACCCGAGAGCATGGCAAATCGCGACGACGAATTTCCATTGCCAGAACGAACACCACAGAACCCATTCGGCGCCGTCATCGAGGACCGACTTGGTGGTGTCATGAAGATCAGCACCTACGTGGAGTATTTCCACAATCTCCACCAAGCTCAACACTTCTACCCTTACGACCCGTACTTTGACTGTTTTGTGCTCTTCCATCCTGGACTAGGACATCCCGCATCAAGTCATGAATGGTCAGAGACGCTGCCACAGCTACTTGAGACGAAAGTGCCAATTATCTGCACTGGCTACACTGAGTACGATATGCAGCGAGATATCGAGTGGGTCAAGGACAACTCACGAGGCGAAATGGATCTTTTGATGACTCCAGGCGAGAATCGATTCAGGAGTCTAAGATGGGATTTGAATGATCTCGATCCTGGCGATGTCAGTTGTGGAAACTGGGGTCTTTGGGCATTCAGAGGTAAACGGTACGAGGCGGACGAGTATCGCGGGCAGGACCGACCTCAGTAGCCTCGTTAGCGGAACGCTGGCCTTGATACAGATACACTTCCCTGACGCTAATCCGCTTCATGAACCGTGCTTCCACGTTGCACGCTCCAAGTACGCCGCGGTCATCATTTCCACATTACTATCATTTGCCACGAGATTCGACTCGAATGAGATCCTGTTCCTCGTCACTGATGCAAAACGCCGATCCAATGCACCTGGTATCCTTGAGACTATCCCTCATACTCCAGACCCATCATCCTCAATACTAACTTCCTCAGCCCACGTATCCCAAGTGCTGCAATTATCCTCCAGCTGCGTCGCATTGTATATGCTCGCGATCTCATCATACCTCTCAATAAACTGTAACGCAAAACCTTCTTCCGTATGCCATCCAATGTCTACAAAAGCACAACACAAAGTCAGTCAAATCATGATCGGTTCAGGGGGCAAAAAAAGAGCCTTGCTCTCAAACTTACGACAATGACACAACCAAGCTCCAGGATTATCCGCCAAAAAAGCAATAACCACATATCCACTCGCCGGCAATATCGTCACATCCCTTCTGGGAGGATTACTTGTGTCCAAGGTCGGCGCCGCACTCGCATACGTCCCCGTCCCTTGCGCCAATTGATAAAAGTCATGTCCGTGCAAATGTATAGGATGAGGAATCGCATTCGTGGTTTCGATGATAATGATACTCCAAGTGTTCGCGTCCGGGATTTCGATCACACCAGATGAAGAAGACCAGTCGGAAGAGTTGTTGATGACTTGGAGAGCCGAAGGATTGGCCCATTCGACTTGCATCGTCGTGCCGCCTATG
Source organism: Pseudocercospora musae (assembly GCA_001578225.1). NCBI lineage: Eukaryota > Fungi > Ascomycota > Dothideomycetes > Mycosphaerellales > Mycosphaerellaceae > Pseudocercospora > Pseudocercospora musae. The sequence goes on along the minus strand of LFZO01000020.1, from coordinate 14,890 downwards.
TACCATTTGAACAGATTTGCGGAATTGAACCCGACTTTTACGGCGAGGTCTTCGTCTACGGAGGCGTCTGTGCTGGCATCCATGGAGAGGTACGGGACGAGGTCTGAGGCTGCTTCGCCGAAACAGTCGGCTTCTGTATAGTCGTAGGCGGAGGTGGAGGGTGTGTCTGTGCTGCCGTCGTAGTGGATTATGCCTTTGATGTCGTCCGGGTAGGAATTACTGCTGCAGAAAGTGTCGGGGACTGCGCGAAGCCAGAAGTCTGAGGCCACGTCGGACATGTTTGCGGTCACGATTATGTCGTAGCGTTGGCCCATTCCGATGCTGAGCGTGTTGGTGGTGTAAGGAACGATGGGTACGAAGTCTGCTGCTATTACTTGGAGAGTGTGGTTGTCGATCATGAAATCAAAGTGAGTGTCGATTGCACCATTTACGAGACGAAGCAGGTATGATGTGCCGGAGACAAAATTCGCTTCCCATCGAGAGCCGGAGTCGTCTTCCCACGTATTGGTGCCATTGATGAGACCTGTGTCCAGTGTAGGCGGTCCCTGTGTCTCCGCGGAGGAGTACAGCTCATTTACTGTCTGGTGATCCCAGTCATTCAGAAATAATACACCTAGATCTTCATCGTAGTTGGCCGTAGCAGGACCATTGATTAAGATACCGCCAAAGACACCTTCCCACGCCTGCAGGCTGTAGTGCGAGTGGTACCAGGAGCTGAGAATGATTAGTACGTGGTTGGCGGGGTTGAGAGGGTGAGACGACTTGCCTTCCATATTGCGTTGCGCGCCAAGTGTACGTAAAGGTATCTCCAGGAGCTGTGGGACATTGCGTGATACTTGGAACACCATCCATAGGATTAGTCCAGTTTTGACGTATGCCGTGAAAGTGAAGGCCCGTTCCATTCGTGGACAGACTGTTGGTAACATGCACGACGACAGTGTCGCCCCAGTCTGCAATGATTGTCGGTCCAGGTATGCTGCCATTGACTGACTGAACGAGTCGCTCAACGCCATCAGGTGACGCTGTCGTGTTCGTGAGCTCGAACCTAAAGTTGGAGAGATGGAGATTAGCTTTGAGTTTCGAGAGCGGACAATCTCGTCCCTATCAAGCAGCAAGCTTGAAGCCGACTGCTGTGTTTCGATGATCGAGGTACGATATTCTCGCTTGAAACTGTGCGTCAAGCCCTTCTGGAGGCTTACCAATACTCTCGTGTGATGCCGGTATCAGGTACTGTGTCGTAGTAGTTTGTTGAGATATCGTAATCGCACCAAACACTTCGGTCATCTGCTGAATTGCCTGAGCATGTTGACTGTCGGGCAAGATTGTCTGAGCGAGGGACAGATACTGCCTGAACAGAGGCGGCACCAAGTGCCAAGCCTAAAGAACATAACGAGTGAAGCTTCATGATCGATGGCCAGGAAAAGACACACGAAGACGCGAGGGAGAGATCGACAATGCTGACGAGCACAAACGGAAGTCGTGCGCTCGTCTTATCATTCGACTTCGAAGACGTAGGCACGCATGGCATTGGATACATCGGCCGTATTTTACGCACACTCGTGCGGATTCTCTTGATCCACCGGAGCACGAGAAGAGCATGAGTATGCACAAAGCTAGGTCAATTCGTTGAGCGCATGCGCCGTAGGCGCAATCGCATGGCTAGGAATAGATCATTGGTATCGGGACTGCAAGGTGGTGCGGCGGAAAATTGCATCATCGCTCCATGCTGACGGGTTGGCTAGATCCGCAAATGGAGCCTATCGATTGTACTTGTGGCTAAAGAATAGTAAATCGACGACGCTTGATTCTCGCCGCTGCTCCGGAAAGAGTATATCCCCAGACAGAAGTATGAATTCGGAGAGAATGGCGAATTGTCCGCGAGCTTTTCTGTTGGTCAGGGGGATTGCGATTCTTCTCAGACCCTCTCTCCTCTCGTAGTAGATACGCATCCCGCAGCTGCGGCAGACCTTCATCAGTCAATACTCAGCAAGCAGGATTCGCTAGGCACTAGGCTAGGCTCCTTGGTCAAGCTTTTCAGTGCTTTTAACGAGTGATCGACCATGTCTGCCAAGCTTTGTCCAGGATACGTCTGCGACATTGACCGGCGCCCGCGGACCCACGGTGGACGCGTAGTTCAGTTCGCTAGATCAATTGGGCTCTGGTATTGACAAGACATGAGATGCCGACAAATGTCGGTATCAGCTGTGAGTGTTGTAGGAATGTCCGAGACGCGGGCCTGAGGTCGGGATAGAGTGGTCCGCCCACCGGGAGACAGACCGAAAATATCGCTGAATTGCTCGCTGATAACGCGTTGCGTCCAGAAGCAGGCCGGGCCGGAGAGAACGCGAACGTCCAAGAGCATCGGTCTATACCTTATGCGCCATCCCCTTCACGACCTCCGTGGTTAAAGTCCGATGAAATGTAGTGGAGCGAGAATTGCTGACGACTTTTTACAGGGCATGGAGACACGACAACGGAATGTACCGGCAGGCCCAGGAAGAAAAAAGTGACGAAACGGCCATACTTGGGCTGGAGCCAGACTGTTTGCGCAGGCCACGCAGGCCACGCAGGCGGTTGCGAATGCAAGGTCCTAGACATTGCCTGCTGCAATAATTATCTCCTGCCCCCTCTACTACATCTTCACTGCCAGCCGAGCCGATCATTCTCCCTACCTCATCGCCGTGTTGTGACTTGCACACAACGACAATGCTCTTCTTCTTCCTAGGACCTCTCCTCCGCCTTGCGGTCGCCGTGTCGGCACAGGAAGATGGTACGCAATTCTACGGCTATGGTTCCGGTGTCCTAGGATATCCACTATTTTATTCAGACGGTGCGTACTCCGAACTCAGAAGAATCGATGATGGCTAATGCTCCCGCAGGCAGCGCGTATGTAGGGATTGCACCGCCATCAAACGCTGCCTTCTCAACCAACATCACTCGTAAGCTTTGTTGTTTTTATTGACCTCTTTTTGATCTGGGAACCTGGCGCTTTTTTACATGGATTCTAAAATTCAGTAGTCTCGCAGAATGCCGATGACGGATCCTTCACTGCCTATCCAGTAGATAATACGACCAGCAGCAACTGGACGACACCGAAACTGGCGATCGACAACAATTCTGGTGCTTTCGAACCCGTAAAGTTTAGCTCCGGGGACAATGCGACTTTGACGACGACTGGTTTCGACCTTTGGGGTACGTTGCTTGTGTGGGTGAGCGACTCGCGAGAAATTACAACGAAGTGGTACGCCGAACCTGTCGATGACCGGAATAAGACTTGGGCTCTCAAATGGAATACCGACAACAGCTTAAGCAGCACAGCAGTGCCTGTTGTGCTGAAGAACCTGCCGCCAAGCACGAGAAAAGCCAGACGATGATGCAGGCCGGAAGGATTTCGGATTCATGTTCCGAGAGAGAAGGTCGGCGTTGGTTGCGGTATCGAGAGGTCAATCGCCTGTTGCTGCTAACGTTCGAATGCAGCCATAGCACAGTCTGCTTTGTGCAGGAGCCTGTCTTGCCAAGGGCATACTGCAGAGCTCACAAAGCTGCTCGACCAGGCGAATGGCCGGTGCTTTCAATTTGTTGGTAGTCCTTACAACATTTGCTACAATCGATGGGTACTCTTGTTCCACCGATTGGAAATATTGCTGCATCAGATCATCGATAGCGGTATTTCTAGTGCTCACAGGTGCTCGCGTGTCGCTTCGAACCATATCTGCGTCCATAGCTGACTCAAGAAATGACAGGTAAGCATGAGCTTCCTTTGAAAGCAGTTCGCGCATTGGAAAGTAAAATGGAATGCCTTGTGGCGACTCCCCATCCGCCACGACGCATGGCAAAGAGAGACCTCGCCCCTTTGCGGTCTCAGCGAGAATCCTTTCGGCCAGCTTGGTCGTACTGTCGGTCCAGATGACGGCCTCGCAGCCACTTTTCTTTGCTTCTCGTACAACTAGTCGGCGTGTCAAGATCTGGGACAAGTCTTGCCGTGTCGTGGCCGACTTGGATGCGGTCAGAACAGCTGATAAGCGTTCGTTGTCGTCAAGCTCAATACCCTGGTTGCTTGTGACCACTTCAGGGAACAGGCCTGACAGGTCGTCCAATGAAAACAGCTTGGACAAGGGCGTGGACTGATAGTGGTGCTCAGGATAACGTAACTTCACCTTTTCCAGTGAGCTTCCAACATCAGTCGTGACTGATGACCCATTGTCGACATGCAGGACATGAAGCTTGTAGCCGGTTCGACCAGTCTTTTCTGCCTGTCCTCGTTGATGCTGGCTGAGGATGTGTAGGAGAGCCAGTGAACAGGCGTCAAAGGAAAGCGGTAAGAGTAGCTTTCGATGTTGCCCGGGTCCAGCATTGCGTACTCTGAAGCTCTCCATACGCTTCACCACCTTAGTCTGGACGTAGTTGCTGAAGCAGTGCTTGCATAGCGGCTCGGTGCGTACATTGATCGCAGGCTCGATCAGCTGACAGCGCCTGCATAGACTGTCGTCGATCGGCGAGTGGGACAGTGGCGTTGCGGGCATTGGTTGAGGTTTAATAATGTGTTGGTGTACAGAAGAAGTGTTAGAAAGACTTTGTGGCTTTGATGCAAGCTCAACGGCCATGTGCCAAGAGAAGCATGGGCGCTAGGATGTGAGGGCGACGGCTTGAACTATCCGGGGCAGCAGTCGGGATGGCCTGGTAGGCTTGTAGCCTTGCACATACAGTACATACACTAAGGTACATAAGCTGTCGTCCGCCCAATGCGTGGTAACGTGGTTGATGCGGGCTGTGTGTGTGTGTGTGGGTGAACAGCCAAGCCGCTGCATACAATATCGCTACGTCTGACGTCGCGCCGAGCCATACATACGCACAAACCGCCTCCAACGGCACCCACTGCCCTTGGCACACCATAAGCCGTCCCGCCGCGCCCTCCAAGAGAGGCTTGACATTCTTCGCTGAATTCTTCGACGACCAACTCCGCTTCGTCTCGCCATCGGGGGCATGTTGGGAGCGGCGACTGGGCGCGACCATCGACCTGAATGCATTCAACCACCCTCCTCCATCCTCCCGTCGACCCAACGCCACGCCGCCGAGGCCTTCGACGTACGACTGTCCATACACATACAATTGGGAAGCAAGAGTTATCCATACACTTCTCTACACAGAGAATCATCGCCACACGCCCTTCACCATGGCTTGGGACCAGTTGTCGATCAACAGGCCTCACCTGGTGTACATCATCCTTGGTGGTTTCACGAGTCTGTTCATGCTGTGCTCGTCAGTCATCAAGGAGAGATTATACATTGGTGAGGCTACAGTGGCCACGATCTGCGGTATCATTTTCGGTCCGCATGCCGCAAATTTGATCAATCCAGGAACATGGGGAAACGTCGACCAGATCACTCTGGAATTCTCGCGCATTGTCCTTGTGGTCCAATGTTTCGCCGTGGGAGTGGAGTTGCCGAAAGCTTACATGGAGCGCCATTGGCGATCGGTCACTCTTCTCTTGATTCCGGTCATGACCTTCGGCTGGCTGATCACCAGCCTGTTCATCTGGGCACTCTTTCACAGCCATTTGAGCTGGTTGGAGAGTTTGGCGCTTGCAGCTTGCGTTACCGCCACCGATCCCGTTCTGGCCTCTTCGGTTGTTGGAAAAGGCAAGTTTGCAAAGCGAGTGCCTAAGCATCTGCGAGATCTGCTTTCCGCCGAATCTGGTTGCAACGATGGTATGGCATTCCCATTCATTTATTTGGCTTTGTACCTCATCAGCTACAGGCCGCACGCGGGCGAGGTCGTCTATCATTGGTTTTGCTACACCATTCTGTACGAGTGTGTGTTTGGTGCTTTCTATGGCGTCTGCGTGGGCTACATTGCGCGCCGTGCTATTCGCGCTGCACACGAGCGTGACCTGATCGACCGAGAATCTTTTCTGGTCTTTTACTTCGTCTTGGCCCTGTTTTGCGCTGGCTCTGGTTCGATCCTGGGCTTAGACGATCTTCTGGTTGGCTTTGCCTGCGGTGTCGGATTCAGTAACGACGGGTGGTTTACTGAGAAGACGGAGGAATCGCACGTGTCCAATGTTATCGACTTGCTGATAAATTTGGCATTCTTCGTGTACTTTGGAACCATCATTCCGTGGGAGCAATACAACTCTGGCAATCTTGGACTCGATGTTTGGAAGCTCGTTGTCATTGCGATTCTGGTCTTACTATTCAGGCGTATTCCCATCATGCTGCTACTCAAGCCAGTCATTCCTGATATTAAAACTTGGAGAGAAGCACTGTTCGCTGGTCACTTTGGCCCAATCGGAGTCGGAGCCATTTTCGTCGCCATTCTCGCGAGGGCCGAGCTCGAGACAGAGTCAACGACGCCACTTGCAGCGCTTCCTCCAGAAAGCACGCCGGAATACAACGTTATATATTTGATTTGGCCCGTAACTACATTTCTGGTCATTTGCTCAATCGTTGTCCACGGATCCTCGATTGCCGTCTTCACGCTAGGAAAGCACATAAACACCCTCACTCTGACCATGTCATACACGAAGGGCAACGAGGAAGGCATCAATTGGACGGACCGTCTTCCACGCATTCAATCGCGCTCCAAGAGCTCAATGTCTGTGCAGTCACTCGATGAGAAATCAACGCCAAGCGGCATGCCTATTGCTCCTGGTGTGCCTTTCTTGAGGCGGCAGAGAGAGGAAGACAACTCAAGCCGAACGCAAAGCCGAGCGTCTTCCAGACACAGGTCAAAGAAGGCCAAGAGTTGGGAGTATGGGCGTGGTCCAGGTGGTCCAGTCAGTGAGTCTGCCATCAAGCCTCTTTCGCGTAGAGAGCGAGATGAAGTGGACCAATCGGAAAGCCCGTGGACTAGAAGCGATTCAGACACCTTGGCCGTCAAGAGCGACCCGCCCTCAGATGAGAAAGACTCTTCTCCGGAGGAGGATCGCCACGCCAGCGCTGGCGAGATATATGAAGAAGGTCGAGAGACTGTGTTTGAAGATGATGAAGGGAACGTGCTTGCCGTTGAGGAGAGTCGAGGACAGCAAGGATCCAGAAAGCGAGAGGAACGTGAGACTCGAGAGGGTCGAAGGCTGATGCGGAAAGAGCATGCTGATGAGAACGCTGGCGTCGCCCCTACCAAGGATGATCCCAACACTGACCCAGGACATGAAGCCGTTGCGGAAGCCAAGAAACTCGAGATTGCGGGTAAAGAGAAGCTCGAGAGGCCCGGTAAAGGCTGGCGGTCGGGATTGAACAGGATGACATCTATGACTGGCGAAGCTGTGCGAAAACGGCGGGCAGAGAAGCCGGCGAAGGAAGAGGAGAAGAAGTCATCAGGAGGTCCTGCTCGTGCTTACCAATATGGCAACACCATCATTGTCGAAGATGAAGATGGCGAAGTCATTAAGAAATACGACATTCCTGCGCCAGATCGAACGCAAAGTACTGCCGGAGAAACTGAAAAGACAAGACAACGGATAGGGAATATGGGTAAAATGCTTGGTCTTGGTCATAAGGAGGGCAAGGTCGAGCCAGGCGCTCCAGGTCCTTCTACAGCAAGCCCTCCCAGTGGCCCAGCGGACAAGAAACGCACGGCCAGCAACGAGGACGATGCTGATGATGACCGTGTTCGCTTCACTATCACCACCGGAGGCAGGCGTATGAGCAAAGCCGACTTCATCAGTCACATTCAAGGCATGGATCCCAAGGCACGTGTTCAAGCCGTGGAGAACAGCGATGCACCTGAAATTGTCAAGCGCGAAGCAAGAAAAGAGACTCGAGATCATGCTCAGATTCAGTTTGAGCAAAGCGCCGGAAAGCAGCACCATGGCTCCGTGCCAGTGATTCATGAACACCCAGAGACTGGAGAAGAACACGAAGGCACGGTCGCAATCGAACGAGCTGACACCAACGAGTCCAACGAGCTTCAGCTCATCTCGAGTGGCCAAGAAGTCCCATTCCACGACCTTCGGTCAGACATCGGCGATCGTCGCCAGCAACGAACAGATGAGGGTGAAACGGCAGCAGAGCGACGCAGAAGGTTGGCGCTGGAACGTCAGACCGCAGATGAAGACTCGGATGATGATGGTACGGAACGCGTGCCGCCAAAGGCTTCGAGCTCCACTTCGCCACATAAACACTCTCGCAACGTCAGCGAAGGCGAAACAGCCGCCGAGCGACGAAGAAGAGAAGGCGCTTTGGGTATTACGAGGGAGGCGGATAGTGATTCTGAGGAATCTGATACGCCTAGACAGCCGACACAACGGCAGAACATTCGTTTTGCGGACCAGCCGCAACAGCAGTCGCAAGATCAGCAGCAACGACCTAGGCAGAGTGCTTTGAAATGGGGCAAGGATAGAGGTCGGGAACGATAGACTGTCGTCATGAGTTTTGATGTTTGGTTTGCGTGCTGTCGATTATGCATAGCGCAGGCAGCATTCGGCGAATAACGTACATATGGGATCTTTGTTGAAGTTGAATAGTGATACCAATAATGATGGCTTGTTCGTCCGCAGATCGGATACAATCTCATTCCCACGTCTGATTCACCAATCAAATGCGTTAGCTGGCCTGATGGAATACGAAAAAGGGATGTGGATGTTGTGACCACCATTCATCTACCAGTAAGATCTTCTAGAGCCAAGTAGTGTCTATATCTATGACCATGCCTTTTCGTGCTCTTCTCCATAAGGGGCCTGTTATCTCGCTGGTCTCACCGCGCAGAAATACCCGGGGGAGGCTGCACCTTTTCAGGGAAAGCAGATGTGCCCAGATTGCTCTTGCACTCTGTTTTCCAATCCTTGGGCGTGATCATATCCGCCGCTTCCTTGAATGCAGCAAGAGTACAAAAGCTCTCATCGCCCTCTAAATGTCTGCCTTGAGCTTTACAGAACGGTAGAGTCACAGGCGTGTCATTGTACCGCAGACGGACATAGTGTCCTTCAAGTTTCTGTCTCATAGATTGTGGCATGCTGACGATTGGTTCACGAGCAGCGACGTCTGCTGAAGCTTGCGATGAAGAGAAGAGCGAGTACCACCAGGACTTCTCTTTGCTTGGCCACACTGCACCTGCAGATGAGGCAGGAGCGTCTTTAGACTTGAAGAGTTCGAAAGCAATTGACGAAGTGAAATTCGGCCACTTATCTTTCTCGTGATGGAAAGCGCCTAGGGCTGCCAATGTGGCTGCGATTGTGGTGTCGTGGCAGCCAGAAAGGCCCATCTTCAATGGTTCGTCTTGCCCTTCCTTCGCTTGGCCGGTCGTGTGCTCTACCATTCGTTGCGTGAGATCACCAACAAGACCACCAATTCCGAGTCTTCTATATTCGTTGGTCTCTTGGTAGCCGGCAAACCACTCTTCGACGCAAATTCTGTCAATGTTGGCACGCACAGTCTCGTCGTAGAATTCTGATGGCAGTCGAGTTGCCGGGCCATGGGCAAGAGTCGCATTGATCGTATCCATAAGTCCGGACAGTCTTGGATGTGAGTCGACCTTGGCCATGGGACTGTCCTTGGGCATCCATTTCCCGACCTTCTTGTTGATGTACATCATCTCGGGAGAATCGTTCCAGAGCTTCGCAGCGCGGTCTGCGAATTGATGGGAAAGCTCCGCGAATCTCGCACAGCCTCCTTCATTTGGGAAGAGGGTCTCATCCTGCATTGATCTTTGGACTATGGAGGGTGACAGCATGCCCGGTGATCGTGAGGCAGATGGATACAGTCCGGTGAAGGTCTGCTGGACGCTCTCCAACGCACGTTGAATTGGCGTAGCCCTGAGGCTGACTTGCGATTTCGATTGCTCATCCAAGAATTTGGGCAGGAATCCAAGTTGAGTCACATAGAGCGTCCGTAGCCTCTGGCCAAGAGCCAGAGTGGTCTCACGACCTCTGTCCGTCAGCTCGCCCGGGAGGCAAACTCCGTCTATCTCGCCCCGAGACCCTGCAGCCAGTTTCGGGGCGTCGTTCGACCCGAACGTCTCCAGTCGCCTCTTCCATGCAAGCGAGTCCCACGAGCCATCGGCTGCAAGAATCGCTGCCTTGAGCTGATATGCTGCTCTGCAGTATGGCCATGTAGCGTGAAGGCCAGCATTCTTGAAGCGAGCGGAGACTGGCGTCCGTTCTCCGTGTCGAAGGATGATCTGGACCTGTTGCAGTTCGAGATTGGAGGGATAGAGCTTCTTGAGCTCGTCGTCGTCGTACGGCGGTCGTGGTTGGAGAGTCGTCATATCGGCAGTTGGGACACTCCTCTGATCTACAGGGGCGGAATTCCAAAGCTTATCATCGTTTGTAGTTCTGGGCCAGCTGAGCAAGCTTATGATGCCAAGTGTAGTAGGGTGTGCTGGTCAAGATCTAAAAGATACTCAGATCTAAAAGCCAAGTTTGCTGTGAAGCGCGCGGTGAGCGTGACGCGATCCTTCACAGACTTTGAATGTTACTTTCACGGGCTCGGCTTGGCGTTTGATCATTCCTCTGTTGTATATCAGTCAGCATGCCAAGGTAACAGGGGAGGACCGATAATAGGTAGCCTTTAATAGCACTAATTCAGGGTTACTATTACAGACTTATTCAGTCTATTATAGACTAACTTAGGGTTACTAACAAGAATACATAAAGGTTAACTAGTTAGCTACCTTTTATAGTTTATACAATTTAGTAAGCAATTTACGAATGTCTCGGTCTATACTATCAATTCATAATAGGTTATAAGCCCGGCGCTCTAAGCTTATCCTATCTAAGAGAATAGACTAGGAATTATTATTATTAAGAAGAGTAACTATAGATTAAGTAGAACTACTAAAGTTAATAACTAAGATTAGTCTACCCTATAGTACTAGCCTAAACAAGTACAATTAGAGAATCTAAGTAGAAAGATCTAGCTAAATAATAAAATAGCGTATAAGGACAAATCTAATAATAAGATCCTTAAGAAGGGTATTAACTTTTATACTTAGAAAACTATTCTAGAAGGGGAGCTTATTAAGGAAAAAGTCCTTAGATATGTCTTTTACAATCTAGAATAGTATAACCTAGAGGTTATACTAACTAGAGAAGACTATTAAGATACTATAATAGTTATAAACGATACTCTATAGGTACTAGTCTTAGCTAAAACCAAATATAAGCTAGTATTAAAGGAATTCATAGAGGGAGATTACTAAGCAAAAGGCATCCTATTAAAAAGGATAGTAGATAACCTAAGACCTAACTTTAGTAATACCTAGAAAACGGTATATAAATACTACTAAACCGTCGTAACAACCTTTAAGCTAATTATTATAGTAGACGTCTATTAGCTATATATAATTAGTATATAATCGGCTCGAGTAAAGCTAGGGTCTAGGTACCTTAGGTAGGGCTTAGCGCTAGCCTAACTTCCTAATCTTCCTCCCTCTCCTCTTAGACCTCTATCGAATACTACATTCATTTACTAACTACTATCTACCTACTTACATAACCCGTATTATATAGTATTCGATCTACTCTTTAAGGATAGTAGCTAGATAGTCTACCAATTTAGTAGTATAGCCGGAAATTCGCTAAATTGAGTATATTGCGTCCGAGATAGGACCTATATATATATAACCATTAGTCTAACTATACTAATTATTAACTAAGGCCTTCTATACGGCCTATTATACTAAGTCAAGCGTACCAAATTAAGGCACTCTAATTCCGCTATATCCGTACTATAGGAACCCTCGTTATCGCTATTCTTAGTAAGTAAATAAACACGTATTAAATAGCTAACAATAGTACTATTACCGATAATGCCTATGTTATCGGTTAGCGTAAAGGCTATGCCGTATTCGGACCGCTAACCGCGGACTAGTACTTAAGAGGCCGGACCGGTAAGCTAGAGATACTACGTATATAGGAAGTAGTAGTTAATATTAATAATAAGATTAAGCGCCTACGCGCGAAGTTGAATCCTAGCGCTAATCGCACTACTACTAGTCTATCCGGTCTACCTATATAGAAGAAAGATACTAAGCTTAAGGACTATACTATATTCGACGGCTCTAGTCGAAAGTAGTATAACGATTATATCCGTAACTATAAGCTTAATTAACGCAATATACCGAGGGCTCTACTAGACGACTATTCGTTAGTTGTCTATACTATATAATACATCGACGGTAACCCTAAGCGTATATAGGATAATTACTTCGACTCGCTTACTAAGCAATACGCTATCGAATAGTAGACTTATAAAGACATTATACTTAATATACTCGGTAATCTAATCCTACGATAGTAACGCGCTTAAGAACAATACATATATACTAAGTAGTAAGCTAATAAAATAGGACGAGCCTTTAAGACCTAACTAAAGGCTATTAAAGATAATCTACCTACTAAGACTAATACTATATAGATCTCCGAGCTTAGACCTAAGCTTCGATAGGGCCTAATACTTAAACTAGACTACTAACGAGTATAGGAGTAAGGCTTAGATCGTATAAACTTTATACTTAAAGTCGATATTACTAAGTAAGCTATTAAGTAATAAGTATTGCTAGATACGAAGATCTATAAGACTAAGCCGCTAACTAATAGCGGTTACCGTAGTAACCGAGGCGGCAACCGTAGACGAGGAAGTAACCAAGGCCGTTCTAATAAGGCTAATAATACTAATAGTAATAATAATAATTAGTAATGCGGCTATAGGCATAGTCGCTATCGAGGTAGCAATTCCTAGCGTAGTAGAGGTCGTAGTAGAGGCAACTAGCCGTACAATACCGGTCGACCGAGTAATAAGGATAATAAGCTATCCGCCGGATATAAATACTTTAATTACAATAGTACTAGTTACCTTCTTTCTAACTACGATAAAGCCAAGGACTAAGTACGTATTAATCGTACTACTACCGAGTATAGGAAGAAGACCTAGGATACTAATTCTATCCCTATTATAGGCTCTTCTAATTAGTCGAAAAAAGAATAAGCGCTATACCGACTATTAGCCTAGTACGGCGTAAGACTATTAACATTGTACTAGTAATTACTCGCGACTATCTCCTATATAATATATACAATACTAATTACAAGGCTAAAGCTATACTAGACCTAGGTAACTTAGTTAGTACCCTTATCGACTATCGTACTATAAAGTATCTAGACCTCTAATAAGTACTCTATACCGATATACTAACCCTTGCTTAGTTTAACGAAGCTCGGTACGAGACCTATAGCGCCTATTATATACACATAGTCCTAAAGGACGATCTCGGTAGTAAACGACTACTAGACTTTACTACCTACGTAGTCGATATAGACAACCTATACTACGGAGCTACTATTGTTATCGGCAACCCTATCTTAAAGTAGTATACTATTACTATAGACCTAGGTAGCTAGTAATAGCACTTCGGCATTGCTACGAAGGAAGACATTAAATACATTAATATTAACGAATGTCCTAATAATACTAAAGTAATGTTTATAGGCAAGCTTATATCTAACAACCCTAGTAACCCTTCCGATACTACTACCGATCTACTCGAAGAAGATAATAAGCCTACGCTACCCGATAGTATTAAACCTAAGTAGCTTGCCTATATCCTATAACCGATTCGCGATACGTACATTGAAGTATTTAAGCATTACCTAGTATCGACATTACTACTATCTAAAGAGACGGACTATAAGATTAAAGTTATCGAGGATAAGGAGGTACCGTTTAGGCTACTTTATAATCTTAGCGAGCGAGAGCTTACTATATTGCGTAAGTACCTAGATAAGAACCTTACTAATAGACGGATATAATATAGTAATAGCCCTATAGGTATACCTATCCTATTCGTTCTAAAGAAGGATAGCGGCCTACGCCTATACGTTAACTATCGAGGGCTTAACGCTATTACTATAAAGAACCGATACCTACTTCTATTAATTAACGAGATACTAGACCGGTTGTCTAGTACCTACTTTTATACTATACTAGACTTGAAGGACGCCTATTATCGCATCCGTATCCGAAAGGATAATAAGTAGAAGACTATATTCCGTATCCGCTATAGTTACTTCGAATACCTAGTTATGCCGTTTAGACTAGCTAATGTCCCTACTACGTTCTAATCCTATATTAATCGGGCTCTATCTAGTCTACTAGATTACCTCTACGTAGTCTACCTTAATAATATACTAATCTATACGTATTCGCCGGACATTGCGGACTATTAGACGGCGGTATAGAAAGTCCTTAATTGCTTACGAATATATAGCTTATACTATAAGCCTTCTAAGTATACCTTCGTAGTAAAAGAAGTATCCTTCCTAGGTTTTATCGTATTAACTAATAGCGTTAAAGTAGACCCTAAACGCATCAAATCTATAACTAAGAAGCTAACCCCTACGACTATTAACGAACTCTAATCGTTCCTAGGTTTTACTAACTTCTACCGATAGTTTATTGAAGGCTACGTACGGCTTACATCGCCGCTTACTAATCTTACAAAGACCAAGTCTAACCCTTCTAGGATGCTTAAGTAGACCGATAAGATACAAGCTATATTTAACGCCCTAAAGTAACGCTTTACTAATATACCGCTACTTTATTACTTTATATCCGATAAGCCAATTCGTAGACGTCCTAGTAGGTTAGGTATAACCCGAGAAATTGGGTCCGGGTTCGGTTTCTTAGCGGGAACCGGACGATTGGTTTGGGTTCGGGTTCTAGGATCTATACTAATTTCGGGTTAGAACCCGGACTTTTTCCGGGTTCTATAAGCGTTACTTAAAAGACCGGCTATACTACCGGCTACATAAAGGAAGCTTTACTTTTATACTACTTAGTACTCGTCCTATAGTATCTACGTATCGCCTAGGTCGCTATTGCTATAGAAACCTCGGGTAGGTTACGTTATCAATTTCTAAGCTATATTACTAATTCTTACCTTACGAAAACTTCGA